>JAQIFY010006524.1:0-10233 GCA_028533085.1 Varecia variegata
AAGGATTAGGAAAAATAATGCTCTCCCAATCCTCAGTAAGTCCAAAGGCCTGTACTCAAAGGCACTCTAGGCAGCCAGCCATTTAGAAGACTTATTTTAGAAAAATATGTACATTCTTGCCTGCTGCTTAACAAATTAGAATAAGAAAGAATTTATAAAATCTCACGACCTCTGCATTAGCCTATTAATAATAAGTACTTCATCTAAAAAGAAGCAACAGGAGATGAGAGTATAATCATTCTGTTTAACTCTAGAAAACAAAAATTTTTCAAGTTCAAGTTTCTGTTTCTCAAGTTCAAATTTCTATTTTTGTAGAGACAGGGGTCTTGCTATGTTGCCCAGGTTGGTCTCAAACTCCTGGCCACAAGCGATCCTCCTGCCTCAGCTTCCTAAAGTGCTAGGATTACAGGCATGAGCCACTGTGCCTGGCCTAGAAAACAAAATCTTAATGAGAACAGACTGGATATTTGTTTGAGGGTTCTGAGAAATTCTGTGACCGTATAACTGACCTAATGTCATGTGATATTATACTGGAGTAAAAATCCTACCATTTCATTATTTAGGCAGGTTTATGAATGACTATTCATAAAAAGAAACAGTATGTAATTTCTCCAAAAATAACATAAGCCTGGTCATTTCAGCTTTTCTCTTTTTCCTACTCCTAGATCTGAGATCTTGCTTCCCAGGCAGTATTCTTTGAAAAAAACGTCCTGTTTTTCTCTCATTTGACAAAAAGAAACACATGGATATTCTGACAAGGGATGAATACGGAATGTGTGGCTTTTATCATCACCACCATTAACAGTCTTTAAAGTGTACTGAGCAAATGCACAGGGGATATTATACAGGCATACCTCATTTTACTGTGCTTCACTTTGCAGATAATGTGGGTTTTTTTGTTTTTTGTATTTTGTTTTTGAGACAGAGTCTCACTCTTGCCCAGGCAGTTAGAGTGCCATGGCGTCAGCCTAGCTCACAGCAACCTCAAGCTCCTGGGCTCAAGCGATCCTCCCGCTTCAGCCTCCCTAGTAGCTAGGACTACAGGCATGCGCCACCATGCCTGGCTAATTTTTTCTATATATTTTTAGTTGTCCAGCTAATTTCTTTCTATTTTTAGTAGAGACGGGGTCTCACTCTTGCTCAGGCTGGTCTCGAACTCCTGAACTCGAGCAATCCTCCTGCCTTGGCCTTCCAGAGTGCTAGGATTACAGGTGTTAGCCACTGCGCAGCCCAGATAATGTGTTTTTAATAAATCAAAGGTTTGTGGCAATCCTGCGTTGAGAAGTCTATCAGTACCATTTTTTCCAACAGCACGTGCTTACTTTGTGTCTCAGTGTCCCATTTTGGTAATTCTCGAAATATTTCAAACTTTTTCATTACTACATCCATTATGGTGATCTGTGATCAGTGATCTTTGATGTTTACTATTACAATTGTTTTGGGACTCTGTCAACCACAACCTATATAAGACAGAATTTAATCACTAAATGTTCTGTGTGTTCTGACTGCTCCCCCCACCAGCTGTTCCCCTATATCTCTACTTCTCTTCCCTATTCCCTGAGACACAATATTGAAATTAGGCCAATTAACCCTGCAATGATCTCTAAGTGTTCAAGTGAAACTTGATGTCTCTCACCTTAAACTAAAATCTACAAATGATGAAGCTTAGTAAGGAAGGCATGTTGAAAGCTGAGACAGGGTGAAAGCTAGGCCTCTTGCACCAGTTAGCCAAGTTGTGAATGCAAATGAAAAGTTCTTGAAGGAAATTAAAAATGTTACTCCAGTGAATAGACAAAGGATAAGAAAGTAAAGCAGCTTACTGCTGATATGAAGAAAGTTTTAGTGGGCTGGACAGATCAAGCTAGACACAACACTCCCTCCCTTAAGCCAAAATTTAATCCAGAGCAAGGCCCTAACTCTCTTCAATTCTATGAAGGTTGAGAGAAGTGAAGAAGCTGCAGAATAAAAGTTGGAAGCTAGCAGAGGCAGGTTCGTGAGGTTTAAGGAAAGAAGCCATTTCTATAAAATAATTGTGCAAGGTGAAGCAACAAATGCTGATGCAGAAGCTGCAGCAGGTTATACGGAACTAAATAACAGATTTTCAATGGAGACAAAACAGCCTTCTGTTGGAAGAAGATGCCATCTAGGCCTTTCATACCTACAGAGGAGAAGTCAATGTCTGGTTTCAAGGGACAGGCTGACTCTCTTGTTAGGGGCTAATGCAGGGTGGTGACTTTAACTTGAACCAATGATCATTTAACATTTCAAAAATACTAGGGACCTTAAAACTCATGTGAAATCTACTCTGTCTGTGCTCTATCAATGGAATAACAAAGCCTGGATGACATCACTTCTGGTTACGGCATGGTTTACTGGAAATTTTAAGCCCACTGTTGAGACCTACTGCTCAGAAAAAGAGATCCCTTTCAAAATATTACTGCTAACAATGCACTCTGTCAACCAAGAGCTCTGATGGAGATGTACAAAGAGATTAATGTTGTTTTTATGCCTGCTAACACAACATCCATTTGTAGCAAGGAGTAATTTTGACTTCCAAGTATTATTTAAGAAATGCATTTTGTAAGGCTACAGCTGCCATAGTGATTTCTCTTATGGATCTGGGCAGTCAAATGAAAACCTTCGGGAAAGGATTCACCATTCTAGATCCTCTTAAGAACATCTGTGATTCATAGGAGGTCAAAATACCAACATGAACATTAGTTTGGAAGAAGTTGATTCCAACCCTCACGGATGACTTTGAGGAGAAAGTCATCCTCAAGACTTCAATGGAGGAAGTAATTGCAGATGTGGTGGAAATAGCAAGAGAACTAGAATTAGAAGTGGAGCCTGAGGATGGGACTGAATTGCTGCAATCTCATGATAAAACTTGCACATATAAGGAGTTGCTTATTATGGATAAGTAAATAAAGTGGTTTCTTAAGATGGAATCTACTTCTGGTGAAGACGCTGTGAACACTGAAATGACAACAATGGATTTGGAATATTACCTAAACTTGGTTGATCAAAGCAGCAGCAGGATTTGAGAGGACTGACTTCAATTTTGAAATAAGTTCTACAGTAGGTAAAATGCTATCAAACAGCATTGCATGCTACAGAGAAATCTTTCGTGAAAGGAAGGGTCAACCAATGCAGCAAATTTCATTGTTGTCTTATATTAAGAAACTATCACTGGGTGTGGTGGCTCATGCCTATAATCCCAGAACTTTGGGAGGCCGAGTGGGGAGGATCACTTAGCCCAGGAATTTGAGACCATGCCTGGGCAACATCATGAGATCTTCGTCTCTATAAAAAATTTAAAAATTAGCTGGGCGTGGTGGTATGTGACTGTAGTCCCAGCTATTTGGGAGGCTGAGGTAAGAGAATCACTTGAGCCCAGGAATTCAAGATTATAGTGAGCTATGATCATGCCACTGAACTCTAGGCTGAGCAACAGAGCAAGACCTTATCTCTTAAAAAAAAAAAAAAAAAAAAGAAAGAAGTTGTCACAGCCAGTCTAACCTTCTGTATCCACCACCCTCATCAGTCATCAACATCAAGGCAAGACCCTCCACCAGCAAACACATTATGATTTACTGAAGGTTCAGATGATTGTTAGAATTTTTTAGCAATAAAGTATTAATATTTTAAAGTTAGGTACATGCATTATTTTTAGAGATTAGGCATAGTAATAGACTGCGCTATAGTGTAAAGATAACTTTTATATGAACTGGAAAATCAAAAAATTTGTGTGATTTCCTTTATTGGGATGTTCTAGACCTGAACCTGCAATATCTCTGAGGTATGCCTATACTTTTTCTTGGCCAATAGTTACTTGACTATTGATGAATCTGTAAAGACAATAATCATTTTTTTAACATTTTAACATCTGGTTATTTCTTTTAGACAAGAATCATTAATTCTTCTGACAAATATTTACTGCACAGCCATTAGCTGCAAGGTATGGTTTTAGGTGCTGGGAATACAGCAGTGAATAAAGAGGCAAGGTCTCTGCTCTCATGGAACTTATAGGCTTGGGAAATGGGACATTGTCAGTAAACAAAATAAAAGAACAAGGTGGTTGAGAAGTGCTGAGAAGACAATAAAACAGATTTCTAAGAAAAACCTTAAAAGTAATCTTTAGTGTTACCCACTAAAAAATGTTCAACAGTTCTACTATGGCACCCAAGCCAATCCTATATACATATACATTGTCCATTATGATGTAATGAGCTATGAGCATGCGGCCTACAGTGACTTGCTTTACTAAATAAAACTGTTTTGTTCTTTTTTTTCAGAAGCTCAGCAGCCATATCTTAGTATTCTAGATATCTAAATTAATTTATTTATATAATATCTAAATTAGGCAACTCAGGGTTTTCTGGCTAGTCAGAATGTGTCGATGTGTTGATTTTCAAGATAATTGATATTTATCAACATGGACCTTTTCCTGCAAAATTCTGCCATTGTCAGAATACTAGTTATTCTTGCCACTCCTGCTGACTTGCCAGTATGTCTTCTCTATGGGCATCAAGACTCATAATTAGTCCGGGCACAGTGGCTCACGCCTGTAATCCTAGCACTCTGGGAGGCCAAGGCAGGAGGATCACTCGAGGTCAGGAGTTCGAGACCAGCCTGAGCAAGAGCAAGACCCCGTCTCTACTAAAAATAGAAAGAAATTAACCGAACAACTAAAAATATATAGAAAAAATTAGCCGGGCATGGTGGCGCATGCCTGTAGTCCCAGCTATTTGGGAGGCTGAGGCAGAAGGATTGCTTGAGCCCAGGAGTTTGAGGTTGCTGTGAGCTAGGCTTATGCCATGGCACTCTAGCCCGGGCAAGAAAGTGAGACTTTGTCTCAAAAAAAAAAAAAAAAAAAAAAAAGACTCATAACTACAAACTAAAAGTTTAAAACCAGCCAGGTACTGTGGCGCATGCCTATAGTCCTAGCTATTAGGAAGACTGAGGGAAGGGAATCATTTGAGTCCAGGAGTTCAAGGCTGCAGTGAGCTATGATTGTGTCCAGCCTGGGTGACACAGTGAAACCCTATCTCTAAAAACAAAAACAACCAAGATGTATCTGAAGTCAGATGTATCTAAAAGTCATCATTTTATATGACTTCTGACTTTCTCTCATCCATTTACTGAATGAAATATAATTGAAAGCAGAAAGTAAGATGAATCATCTTCATAATCCAAAATTAAATAAATATTTTGTTAGTGGAGAAAGGAAGAATATAGGGAGACTCAATTTACACTTTATATATAGGAATATTTTTCTAGTAATTCTAGTAATTCAAGGTCTAGTCTAGTAATTCAAGGTCTTTCTTCTAGTCAAATAAAGAACAAAACTTCAAATCATAACACCTAATCAACTTCTTTTTTACTACCTGTGAGTATGTGTGCAGTTTTATGGGTTTTTTAATCACCACCAACATCAGAAAACAACAATTTTACCATTAATTTTAGTTTTTATAATTCTGTGCTGGTTAATATTTAAACACTAGTATATATATTTTTGTTACTACAAGAGAAATTTAAAGATCTTATCTCTTTTAGAGAGCGTGCTCTGGCAAAAAATAAGAAGATATACTGGTGGGGGATGAAACTAGAGGAAAGATGACAGACAAGTAATAAAATAACTCACTCAACATTGTTACAGGGAATGTAATTCAACTGAGTATAGATGTCAAGAAATCAAGAGATCAGATTCAAGCTTACTTCTTGGGAAAAAAAGGAAAAGAACAAAAAAAAAAATCCTAAGAAGTTTCTGACAAGGGACTAAGAATGACTTCAACATGAAAGGGTATAATTAGGGTTTGCTGCAATGAACACTCCTACTTTTTTTGCATTCATTAGGAAATCTGCTGAGTCAGTACATACAGACAAAGCAAATTTATGAGGAGGAATATATTCCTTGTATTTGAAGGTCTAAAACCGTGCTGTCCAACATGATAGCCACAAGCTACATATTATTGAGCCCTTGAAATATGGCTAATTAGAACTGAGATGTATTGGATTTCTATAAAAGTTACTATATAAAAAGATGGTAAAATATTTCATTAATCATTTTAAAAATATTAATTACATGTTGAAATAATATTTTGGATATGCTGGGTTAAATAAAATGTATTAATAAAATGATTTCACCTATTTCTTTTAACTCTTTAAAGGTGGCTACTAAAACATTTACAATCGCATTATATTTCTTTTTATTTATTTATTTTTTGAGACAGAGTCTCGCTCTGTAACCCTGGGTAGAGTGCAGTAGCATCATCATAGCTCACTGCAACCTCAAACTCCTGGGCTCAAGCAAGTAGCTGGGACTACAGGCACATTCCACATGCCAGGCTAATGTTTTCTATTTTTGGTAGAGATGGAGTCTCACTCTTGCTCAGGCTGGTGTCTTGTGATCCTCCTACCTTGGCCTCCCAGAGTGCTAGGATTACAGGAGTGAGCCACCGCTCCTGGCTTGTATTTCTTTTTGAAATTTTTTTTTAAAAAGTATTATTATTTTTTAGAGACAGTGTCTCACTATGTTGCTCAGGATGGCCTCAAATTCCTGGGCTCAAGCAATCCTCCTGCCTCAGTCTTTCGAATAGCTGGGACCACAGGCATGCACCACCATGCCCAGCTAAAATCACATTGTATTTCTGCTGGTGCTAATCTAGAATATCACTCTAGAATGTTACTGGTCTGACACTGTATGAAAAACACTTTGTATCAGCTGACAGCACTGTACTGATAAAGCTAGTGATATGGGTTAAGCCTTGCACAAGTCAGTCAGAAGAGGTACTTGTGCCTGCATACTTGAGCTCAATCAATTTTGGCAGAAATACAAACACTGATCAACAGGAAAATAGGTGTAGATACAGACATCTGCAGTTTACCATGAAACGCACAAAAAGCCCACATAGATTAATGAGTGGATAGAAGGATAGACAGATAGATACCTGTTAAAGCAAGTATAGCAAAATGGTTAATGGTAGAATTAAAGAAGATGGGTGTACAGATGTTCACAATAAAACTGTTTAAACTTTGTTGTATTTTTGAAATTCTTAATAAAATATTGGAAAAAATGGAAACAGGAAGGTTGTAGCAATATGCAATCGTAGAAAAGGACTGAATCAGAGGGTTCGAAGGCCTGTTACAGATACTGTCCACTGTTAAAATGTTATATACTTTGTAGTCTCTTTGTTGATGATGAAGAGGGCAATGAACTATTTATGTACTCAGAGTAACACTGAAGAAGGTATTTTTTTGTGACTATTGCAGTTCTTAATTTTTGTTGTCTTATTTCTACCTTGAGGAAGTAAGGCTTTAATAAAGCAGAATTATAAGGTCTTTTTATTTTACTTTCAAGAACCTTGAGAGTAAAGAATTTAGGCAATAACATTTCAGCATTTATCTCATGTATTGATGTAAATGTATGAACATGCCCAAAGGGCTCTGGCATTTTTAAGTAAATGGCCTGAAAGTATACATTTGTCTGGCATCTTAGGCTGTTACTCTTAAAAAAAAAATTAAAGCACTTCCAATTTAGAAAGGAGACAATTAGGGACAGTTAGAAGCTCATGTGTTACCTATGGTCACCCAGTCAATAAACAGTATTGGTGGGATGGTTGTGCAGTTCTCCTGCCTTCTGACATAAGATGGTGTTGCTGGTCTATAGACTTATGATGGAGAAGAGATTGATTTCAGGTACCGCGAGTTACAAAGTTCAAACCTGGTGCTCGCTGGTAGAAATATAAAGTTGTATACAATAGCTATGGGCCTGAACAGAGTAGATCTGACCAGTACTTAAAACAGGAGTCCCAACCAGTAAATACTCAGCTGTTGATAGACTCTGAGGTGTACTATTAGTGCGACTGTCTGCCTCCTAACTCTAAAGCTTGGCCACCTTCTCACTGGGAGGGAAGGAAGCAGAATAAGAGTGTCCTCTACCCAACTTGGAACTCATTAACGGCATTCCCTCACTCCTCTCCCAGCTGATAAGCTCAAGCCTTTAGGGATATGAAAAATACTCCTTATTCACCAGAAAGATTGGAAGACCAAAAGGGACAATGTCTCTCATAAGCAGCACTATCACAGCCATATGTGGTAGCTTCTGGAGCAAAAATGCAGATTAAAAGGGAGTCACCAAACATTCTTCAAGTCTGAAAATAGAGTCACACATTCATGCAACAGTTTTTTGCCAAATACTGCTAGATGTAGAGATTTCTAAAACAAAGAATAGTCCCTGCCATCAAGGAGCTTAGATAATTGTAATCATATAACTGATGCTATGAAAGAGAAGACAGCAAGGCTTCTCAGAGAGAACACAGGAGGGGCCAAGTGCTCAGATTGAAGAGGACTTTTTGGGGGTTGAGGAGGGGTGGAGGTCAGGGAAGACTTCTGGAGAGGACTCCCGAGGTGAACCCTGAACGGTGAGAAGAAATTAGCCAAACTAAAAAAGCTGCATATACAAAGTCACAAAACTATGGTGACTGTACAAGTTTGAGCTGTTGAGCTGTTTAGTAGACTGTGAATATTTTCTTATTTTTTTTTTTTTTTTGAGACAGAGTCTCACTTTGTTGCCTGGGCTAGAGTGAGTGCCGTGGCGTCAGCCTAGCTCACAGCAACCTCAAACTCCTGGGCTTAAGTGATCCTACTGCCTCAGCCTCCCAAGTAGCTGGGACTACAGGCATGCGCCACCATGCCCGGCTAATTTTTTTTCTATATATATTTTTAGTTGGCCAGATAATTTCTTTCTATTTTTAGTAGAGACGGGGGTCTTGCTCTTGCTCAGGCTGGTCTCAAACTCCTGAGCTCAAACAATCCGCTCGCCTCGGCCTCTCAAGTGCTAGGATTACACGCGTGAGCCACCTCGCCCGACCGACTGTGAATATTTTCTACTTCAAAACCATGTCAATACCTAAATAAAACAAACAAAAATTGTTGATAACTTTCCTTTCACTTCTGAAGCTGCTTTTCTCTGGTAATAGAGCTGATATGTGGAAAGTTGGCAAGGTCTATACAGAGAGAAAATAATAGTGTCATTAAACTCAAGCTCTGGCATCAGGAAACCTGGGTTTGAATCCCAAATCTGATATTTACTAGCTGGTGAATTTATCATGGGAGTTTCTATATTTGTAAAATGAAAATAATACTGTATAAGACTGTGGTGAGGATTAAATGAGATAATGTATATAAGGTACTCAGAACAGTTCCTGGCACATGTGAAATTCTTAATAAATGCTAGTTAAAACTGAAAAACCTAAAAGATACAGGGGCCATTGTGAATAAATTCACTGGAAATACCATAAAAGCTTAATATTTCTGAACTAGACAGAATGATTAGCTTGAGCTATAGGAAAATCTAGAAATCTAAGAAATGTTACTTGCAGTTGTTGTATATAGAGTTACTGGTACAATTTTTAATCATACTGTGTCTTCTACTGTAGAATCTGTTTTTTCTCAGTTCCCTTAAGTGAGTACAAAACCCTTGAGGATAAATAAAAACTATGCTTCTTTCACATTTGTACTTCTGATACACCCAACACAGGGCCCTAAAACAAGAAGGCCCTCAAAAAATATTTGATGAATAAAATGAATAAGATGTTCACATTAATGTAGTTGGGGGTCAGTGAAGACAGGCTAAATAAATTTGGTATATTTGTAGCAGAGCAATCTCTCTCAAAAATGCATTAAAATCACAAAGTGATTAGATTGTGATTGATTGAAGAAATTGAACAGTACTCTTTTTTTTTCTTGAGACAGTTCTTGCTCAGTCACCCTGGCTAGAATACAGTGGCATCATCATAACTCAGTACAACCTTGAACTCCTGGGCTCAAGCAATCCTTCTGCCTCTGCCTCCCAAATAGCTGAGATTACAGGCATGCACCACTGTGCCCAGCTAATTTTTCTATCTTTTTTTTTGAAGTTCATTAGAGACAGGGTCTCACGCTTCCTCAGGCTACTCTCGCATTCCTGAGCTTCGGCCTCCCACAGTGCTAGGATTACAGGTGTGAGTTACTGCCCCCAGCCAGTACTCTTCTTTTTTTTTTTTTTTTTTTGAGACAGAGTCTCGCTTTGTTGCCCAGGCTAGAGTGAGTGCCATGGCGTCAGCCTAGCTCACAGCAACCTCAAACTCCTGGGCTTAAGCGATCCTACTGCCTCAGCCTCCCGAGTAGCTGGGACTACAGGCATGCGCCACCATGCCCGGCTAATTTTTTCTATATATATTTTTAGTTGGC
>JAQIFY010006525.1:0-10232 GCA_028533085.1 Varecia variegata
CAGCCCCTCCCCATCCTGAGCACCTGCACCCTGGCCCACCCCACCCCTCCCCACCCCCATCCTGAGCACCTGCACCTGCACCCTGGCCCAACACTGGTTAGGATGTTCTGATTAACGTTAAATAGAAAGGAGATTCTCTCCCAATTATTTTGCAAATTTCAAAATACAGTGAGATTGAACAGATAGTAAGATACACAACCATATATAAGCGATTTTTTTTATCCTTTTGCCAACTTTATTATCTCTCTCCCATCTGAAAGTATACACATAATACACATTTTTTCTCTTAATCATTCAAAAGTAAAATTTCAATATTATGACACTTAGTACCTAAGTTCATCACCATGCCTCTTCTAAGAATAAAAATAATCTCCCACACTAGCACAAGACCATTATCACACTTAGCAAAATAACAATTTCTTCTCTTACCTAATATTTGGATCATGTAAGCTCTTTCCCAGTTGTCCCCAAAATGTCCTTTATACCTTTTAAAAAGTAGTTTTATTTAGTTATAATTCGCATACCATTCACTCATTTAAAGCACACAAAGGTTTTGGTATATTATTAGTTTTTAAAAACTATGGTAACACATATAAAATTAAAATTTCCATTTTAACCACTTTAAGTGTAAAATTCAGTGATATTAATTACATTCACAGTGTCATGCAACCATCACCTCTAAGTCTTTCCAAAATTTTTTTATCACCCCAAACAGAAACCCTGTAATCGACCAGGCTTGGTGCCTCACGCCTATAATCCCAGCACTCTGGGAGGCAGAGGCAGGAGGTTTGCTTAAGCTCAGGAGTTGGAGACCAGCCTGAGCGAGAGTGCGACCCCAGCTCTAATAAAAATAGAAAAATTAGCTGGGCATGGTGGCACATGCCTGTAGTCCCAGCTACTCGGGAGGCTGAGGCAGGAGGATCGCTTGAGCCCAGGAGTTTGAGGTTGCTGTGAGCTAGGCTGACGCCACCGCACTCACTCTAGCCCGGGCAACAGAGTGAGACTGTCTCAAAAACAAAAAGAAAGAAAGAAAAAAACCCTGTAATCATGAAGCACTAGCTCCCCACGGCTACTGGTAACTGTGAATCCACTTTATGTCTGTATGAATTTACCTATTCTGGATATTTCATATAAGTGGAATCACACAATATTTGCCCTTTGCTATCTGGCTTATTTCACTTAGCATGATGTTTTCAAGGTTCATCCATGTTGTAGCATGTGTCAGAATTTCACTCCTCTGTGTGGCTGATGGCCCGTTTTTGTCTGTGCCACATTTTGTGGACATTCTTCTGTTGATGGGCACGCAGGGTCTTTCCACCTTTTGGCTTCTGTGACGAGTGCTGGGGTGAGCGTCCGCGTAAGACGTCGAGCGCATACACTTGTGTGTGTACACACAGCTTTTCTTTGGTACCCGGGGGACGGTTGCAGGACCCTCCGCAGACACCGAAACCCACAGATGCCCTAGTGGCTTATACAAAACGGTGCAGTGTTTGCGTAGCCCACACACGTCCTGCCGTGTACTCCAAATCATCTCTGGATTACTACGACACCTAACAATGTAGCTGCTGTCTAAGCAGTGGTTACACTGTATTGCTTAGGAAATAACCACAAGAAAAGAAACTCTGTACATGTTCAGCGCAGATGCGGCCGTCGCAGGCCTGACTACAGTTTCCATCCAAGGCTGGTTGACTCCACGGACATGGAACCCACAGAGCTGAAGGGTGACCACACGGTGTTCTGTGATATTCTCTGTTTCCACGCCTGTCTCATATTGAGCCACCTCACATTCCTCAAGTAAACCTCACCCGGTCACGGTGTGTAATTTAATGAAAGATGTGACTCTATAAATGCAGGAAGCTCAATTAACTTCAAGTAGGATAAACTCAAAGAGACCCACAAGACACATAAACTCAAAAGACAAAGAGAATTTTGAAACCAACAAGAAAAAAGTGATTTGTCCCTTGCGAAGGATCCTCAATAGTGGGTTTTTTTTTTTTTTTGAGACAGAGTCTCCCTCTGTTACCCGGGCTAGAGTGAGTGCCCTGGCGTCAGCCTAGCTCACAGCAACCTCAAACTCCTGGGCTTAAGTGATCCTCCTGCCTCAGCCTCCCAAGTAGCTGGGACTACAGGCGTGCACCACCATGCCCGGCTAATTTTTTCTATATATATTTTTAGCTGTCCAAACCATTTCTTTCTATTTTTTAGTAGAGACGGGGTCTCACTCTTGCTCAGGCTGGTCTTGAACTCCTGAGCTCAAACAATCCACCCGCCTCGGCCTCCCAGAGTGCTAGGATTACAGGCGTGAGCCACCGCGCCCGGCCCCTCGATAGTGTTAACACCAATTTCTCATCAGAAGCCGTGGAGGCCAGAAGGCGGTGGCATGACACACTTAAGGTGCAGGAAAAAAACAAATGAAAAAACCTCTGCCAGTCAGAAATTCCATAATGTATCTGGAAAAACTGCCCTTCAAAAATAAGAGAAATATTAAGATATTCCCTAGATAAACACAGGCTCGGGGGTCTGCTGCCACTAGACCTGTCCTCCAAGGAAGGCTGCAGGGAGTCCTTTGAGGTGACATGGGAGCACGCTGGGAGTCACCACAGGAAGAAACGCAGGTCTTTGGTGAACACACGGGCAAATACAGAAGCCAGTGTCACTGTATTTTTGGTTTGTGACTCCACTTTATATTTCCTACATAATTTAAAAGATAAATACATAAGAATAATTATAAATCTATGCTACTGGGTAGAAAATGTATGAAGATGTAAATGGGTCAAACTCACCAATCAAAAGACACAGATTGGAAGAAGGGATAAGAAAAAGTTTCCGTGTGCTGTCTGCAAGAGACTCACTTTGGATCTAAGGACTGTCCCAGGTTGAAAGTGAGAGGGTGGAAAAGTATATTCCATGCAAACAGCAACCGAAAGAGAGCAAGGGTGGCTGCACTAACGTCAGACAAAACAGACTTTACGTCAAAAACTGTCTCAAGAGACAAAGCAGGATGTTGTATAAAAGGGACAACCTATAGAAGGGCCACTTCATCAGGGAGATGTAGCGATAAGTACGCATGTGCTAAACATCGGGTCTGCCCAGGACGCGAGGCAGATGGCACTGGAGGGAGAAGCCGGTGTCCCCACGGCGGCAGGAGACCTCAGCACCCGCCTTGGTCCTGGAGGGGCAGCCACGCGGGGGCCAAGGGGACAGAGGGCGTGGACAGCCCCGTCGTCGCTAGGCCCCACAGGCGTGTGCGCAGCACTGCACGGAGCAGCAGCAGATACATGCTTTTCTCAAGTGCACATGGAACATTCCTCAGCACCTAGTCCCTGGAGACACCTCCCACACCGTGTGAGACGGAAGCGGGTTTGAGTGGGTCTTACTTGGCGTCTGCTCACTGCAGCGCTTCCTACTCATCCGCCCAGAAAGCAGGTCGGTTCATTGAAGAATTTTAGGCCAGAAGTAGCATGATCTAATTTGCATTTTTAAAATGCCACTCTGGCTGCTGAGCGGACAGAGGAGGACAAGGCTGAAGGGACGGGGAAGAGGGGGGTGGCTCACAGTCCCTGATGAAGAGGATGCCCTGGTGGCCAGGGTGGTGGCCGGCAGATGGAAGAGAGTGGAGGGTTCAAGACACAGCGAGTTGGTGACAGGCGGCAGCAGGGAGGCCAGGAGAGCTTTGACTTGCAGGTCCCGTGTGGTCCAGCAGCGAGCGCGTGTCTGCTCGCTGACCATGGCCACGTTCCATGAGGAAGGAGATGATGAAGGAGAACACGGATCTCCCCAACGTTGTTCCACAGACCACACAGCCTGGACGTCACCTGAGCCAGAGCAGTGCCACCTCGTCCAGCAGGGCTGTGGTGTAAATGGCCGAGGAGTCAAAGGGATCTCCTTCAAGGCTCGAGCCAGAGAACATTCCAGATGAAAGCGAATGGAGATGTCTAAGTGAGAGGTAAAACCAGCAAGATACATTTGGGTGAACTAGATTTTTGTAAATTAGATAATATGATCCTCTAGAATTGTCACATCCAAGGGTCATTCTGAAAGGGCTCTGGCGTTAGACTGTAAACGAACGGGAAAGTCTTTAAGACCCGCACAATACTTGTTCACACAGCGTGACAGCGAGCTTCAAACAGCGCGGCAGTGCGACAGGGCCTCGGCCCTCCCTCCTCCCAGAGGGGCACGTGTGCGTTTGGCCGGGAATCCTAAAAAGGAGCAATGATGTAAGAAAGAGAAGAGAAATAAAAGCGCTTTCTTGTGTCCAGGTGGAGGGTGGGGCCTCCGGGCAGGGGCCGCACTGGGGTTGAGATCACACCGACTTTATTATAGTTCATGATACAAATAAGCAAAGTCTTCTACAGACGCCTTTATGGGTATTTTACCAAAGAGTGAGGAAATGTCGTTTGCCCCTCCCCAGGAATGTCATTTCTAACTCCCCCATGAATTGCACGGGTCCCTGACTCTCCTCGGCCTCCCGCCACAGGCCTCGCGATGTCCCCATGGTCCTGGTGACCCAAGAAGGCAGAAAACAGGAGATGGTTGGACAAAGACCGAGGTCACTGCAGGGGGAAACCAAACTGGATGTGTGACAAGTTGCACAGGGCTGGCCAGTTCTCTCTCCTGAAGGCAGCTCCGTGAGGACTCGCACCACGCCCGAGCGTGGGCACACGGCGCTTGGGAGGCGAAGACTTTCCTCCTTACCCTGGATGGAGCTGGAGCCCGTCCCGCGAGGGGAGGAGTCACAGGGATGGAGAAACAAGCGGCCGAGTGCCGGCCACCACGTGGTTGCCGACTGATCAGCACTGAGGTGCTCGCCCGCCCACAACTTCCACCAGGTGCTGGTCAGGTGGGGGCGGGTGAACTCAGCCAGTGGGTGCGGAGCGCACTGCGTGGGGAAGGGCACGCTTGCAGCCCTGGCGTGGGCGAGGCAAAGGCACTATGTGTGACCAAAATATTTGTGCCCCCACAATATCCCGAAAGAAAACCCAAAAGACTTTCTTCTTGTAAAACACAGCACAGACCAGCTCCATGTGCTGCGTGAGCCCCGCAGGTGACTCTGGCGCACACACGCATGAAACAAGATAGTCACGGCCCCAACCTGGCCAGGCTGACGGCGGCCGCCGGAGGTGGGTCGAGTGAGCACCTGATCGAGCCTGTCGTTGAGGGAATGTCCTGTCCTGAGCAGCCCGAGCCCAGGGGACACCCGCAGGCCACAGGCTCGGACGGACCCAGGTGGGGCATCCCCGAGGCTCGGCATCCAGTCGAGCGATTTCTAGGCAAGGGCGGCCAAACATGTTCCCATCTTTAGTCAAAAACTTAGAACTCTGTTATTAAGTTTTGTTAATACAGAAATAGGGGCTTTCTGTGGGGTATGTGGTGAGTAGGGGGAGGCACAAAGGAATATCTTTCCGTCCTTTTCCCAAGCGGTGCAGAACCTCAGTGCGTTCAGAATATTTCACTACAGTGATTTTTGTGCAGAAATTACTTTGAATAATATTAGTTATCAACCTGTATAAATATTGTGGAACTACCAGAATCTCGAGCTTGTGGGAAGGGGTTTAGGATCCCGCGCTCTGACCCTAAGTTTGTGTCCTTCTAACTTCGAAGCCCCGGCGCTCAGGGACAGGCCAGGCTGCACTTGCTCCCAGAGCTTGGGGGTCTGACCGCTGCTGTCGGGTTGGATATGAACATTTAGTAAAAAATAAAAGATATCCTGAGAAAGAAAAGGAAGAGCTAGGAACACAGGTGCATTTAAGGAACCACACGAGGGGCGTGTGTTTGGGATTGCAGGGCACCCACCTTGGTCATACGTGTCCCCTTGCAGAGAACAAGGCCCTCCCCCAGCCTGAATCCGTGGGGCCTTGTGTTCACGCCCACCACGCGCCCACGTCCTCTAAGTGCCTGCTGTGACCACAGCGTACAGAGGCGGCCCTTCCGCTTGTCTTCAGAAAGAAGCCACCGCTAATTAAATTGTAAGCAGTTTAAGACGCAGCAGAGTTCCAGGGGGCGGAGCCTTACCAGAGGGGCAGGCGTGGCCTAATCAGCATAAAAGTGGCTGAACTGTGGAACCGGGCAAAGCGGGGTGTCGGGCACCGAGGGAGGCCTTCGGTCTGTGACCCCTCCCAAAGTCCTCCGCTGATGTTGACTGTGCCTCGCTTAGTGGACGCTGCCGCCCGAGGCAGCCCTGAACTGTGGCCTGGGCTCCGCAGGCCTGGGCCGCGTCTGCCGGGTCCTCGGGCTGGCCCTGGAGCCGTGGGCTCCGGGTGGCGTCTCCAGGGCGCCGGTCCACCAGGCCGGCCCTGCAGCTTCCCCACCCTGCTGCGGGTCGTCCCTCCCAGGCCCCTCCAGGGCTGAGTCCAGCAGGCACTGAGGACGCCAGGAACGGCTGGGAGTCCAGGCAAAGGTGGGGCGTGGGCGTGGAGGCCACAGAGCCCAGCAGGGGCAGGGGCCTCCGTGCCACGAGCGCACACACTCGATCTCCTTCTCTCCTCCGTGTGTCCACACACACATGACAACAAACTACACCCAGCTGGCCTCCTCTCTCCTGCGGGTGCACACACACACACTGCCCGCCTCTCCGTGCGCACACACAGACAAGCGCACGCTCACGCGTGCACACACACAGAGGCATGCACACTCACAGAGGCATGCACACAGCCGCCCACCTCTCCTCCGTGCACACACCCGGGGGCATGCATACAACAGCCCACCTCTCCTCCGTGCACGCACACGTGCACACACACAGGCAAGCACACAGCAGCCCACCTCTCCTCCGTGCACACACAGGCATGCACACAACAGCCCATCTCTCCTCCGTGCACACACGCACGCGTGCACACACGCAGAGGGATGTACAAACCCGCCCACCTCTCCCCCGTGCACACACATAGGCGCGCAACCCCAGCGCCCCCTGGCCTCCCGGTGCGCACCCCGCGCGCGTACAGCCCCTCTCCCGGCCCAGCCCGCCGCCATGCCCGCCCGGCGCACGCGCACACACGGACACGCGCGCACGGCCCCTCCCGCTCCCCGGGGCGCGCAGCGCTGGCGGGAGGAGCAGAAGCCCGCGGAGCCGGAGGAGGAGGAGGAGGGCGCCGAAGGCGCGAAAAGGCGCGCAGGCGCGCTGCGCGGAGCGGGCCCGCCGCCGCCCACGTCACCGCGCCGCGCGCACGTCACGCCGGCCCGACGCTCGGCCAGGGTGAGCCCCGCGTCCCGGCGCCGCTCGGCCCAGGGCAGGGACCCCGCCAGGGCCGGGACCGCCGGCCCGGCCCCCGCCCCGCGCCTCCCCGCGCCCGCCGCCCGGCCCGGCCCGGCCCGGCCCGGCGCGGCCCGGCCCAGCCCCAGCCCGCGCGGCCGGACCGGGCGAGCCAGGTGCGCGCGGACGGAGGATGCCTGCGGGCAGGGGCGGGGGGCGCGGGCGCGGGCGCGAGGTGCCCCGGCCTCCCAGCCTGCGCCCCCACCGCGTGCGGGCGCCGCGCGGCCCCGGCCCGCACCCTCCCGTGCGCGCGCGCTCCTGGGCCCGGGGCCCGGGGCCCGCGCCCGCGCTGCTGCTGGGCCAGGTGACCCGCGGGCGGGGGGCCCGGGCCGGCCCTTCCCACCGCAGCGCCCGCGCCGCAGGCCGGGTCCGGGATCGGCCGCGCGCGGGCCGGGGAGGCCGCCCCCGCGGGGACGCGGTTCCGGCGCGCGAGAGGCGCCGCGCGGGCGGCCCGAGGCCTGGTGACAGGTCGGGGCGGGCGGGGCCCCGGAGCCCACCTGAGCCCACCTGTCCCCTCCTGCCGGAGGCGCGGGGGCGTGTGGGGGGGCCGCTGTGCGCGGGGGTGCGGGCCCGGCCCCCGCCGCGTCCCGCGTGGCCCCCGTGTCGGGCGCGCTGGCTGGGGTCCTGGCGTCGCTGGGCCCTGCAGGCGGGGGCACCCTGCCACCTGCGGGCGCCTGCGGCTGGGGTGGGACGCGCTTTCTTTAAGGGTCGGTATTTTTTAAACTTCTTTTTTCATTCTTACTCATTTCTGTTTTTTTCTTCCTTTTTACCAGGAAAACCATTTTCTTCTCTGGAGGGTGGACGTTCATAGCATCGATTTCCCGGATCTGGTAACATGGCAAAAGATGTAAGTGTGTCCGCTCGCGTGGCTTCCTGCTCTCACCCAGCTGTCCTCAGACTGCAGAGTCCGGAGCAGGGTGGAGGGGACAGTCACGGAGCCACCTGGCGCCCTGAGAAGGTGCCGGCTGCCTGCAGGTGCTGCCTGGGCCATGCTGCTCTGACTTGTCTTAATTTTCCCGGATTGTGCCACACTCACAATTCTGGGCACACCGTGCGGACATGGGGGTGCACAGGCCGGGGAGGGTCTGGCTGCCGAGGGGACTTCCCTGAGGAGGGGCCGCGGGGCCAGCACCTGCCTCCCTGCAGAGGAAGCCTCAGCCTTGGCGCGGCAAGTGCTCAGCCCGCGTTGGGCCACTTCTTTCTCAGGAAGGTGAAATTTGGTGACTAATGAAATGCGGTGAAATTGCTGGTTAGCTTAGCTGGCATTTCTCATGAAACTAGAGACCATTCTGAATAATTTTGTAACTTCTGTGGGCCCAGCAGTGCAGCCTGGCTTCCTGGTCCTGTAGTTCTTGACTGCACCTGGTAAGGCCAGTTAAGCTCACGCAGTGCTGCCTTTGTCCGTGAGCAAGTCTTACAGTGCCGTGTTCTGTAAACAGGAGCCGGGGGAGGGTGTTGACCGCTCACTCGCCTGTCACACGGAGTTGGCAGGAAACCCAGGCCAGACGTGTGGCATCTGCCCAGATACGGGCAGAGCTGGTGAAAGTGGGTCCCGAGTATTGGACCGCACAGCGGGAGGTCAGCCATGTCCATCCGTGTGAAGGTATTGACAGGCCCTGAGGAGCCTTGCCCAGCGTGTCCCCAGTGTCACACGACGTCCCTGTCCCCAAGCACGTGGGTGTGCTTTACGGAGGGAGGATGAACACAGGTGGGCCCTGTGCGGTTTTCAGTTGAAGTCGTCACCCGAGTGTGACGTCCGCTCGCTTTTGCCTGTTAGGCGTGCGTGTGGGGCAGGGCCAGCCTCCGCACGGGCACGGGCCCCGGGTGCCTTTGGCAGAGCGGGCGCCCTGCGGGAGCGCGGTTCTGGCCACACAGGCCGCGGTACTCAACGGGTGGCGTCTCTGAGCCCCTCTTTCATTCCCATCCATTTAGTTGGCACCGTCTGTGTGCCCCACCCCGTGTGAGGCTGGTGGCGTGCACAGGCGGGTGGTCAGGTCACCGGAGGAGAACCCGAATGTCCCCTCCCGCATGGTCACCTGAGAGATGCACCTGTGAGGGGCTGGGCCTGCTGGAGCTGACAGCGCTGTGGTCTGGGACCAGGCAGCCGGGAGGTGTCCGTCCTGTCCCCGGGGGTGGTGGCAGGGCAGCTGGGGCCCGCTAGAGCTGACAGCGCTGTGGTCTGGGACCAGGCAGCCGGGAGGTGTCCGTCCTGTCCCCGGGGGTGGTGGCAGGGCAGCTGGGGCCCGCTAGAGCTGACAGCGCTGTGGTCTGGGACCAGGCAGCCGGGAGGTGTCCGTCCTCTCCCCGGGGGTGGTGGCAGGGCAGCTGGGGCCCGCTGGAGATGGCGCTGGGGTGAGTCGGGTTTGTCAAGGTGATGCCAGCAGCCCTTGCCGGAGGGAACCCGGTGCACAGGCGGGTGGGTTTCCAAGGCAGTGGAGCGGCAGGGAACTGAGGTGTGGCACGGAAGCCCATGCAGGGTGGGCCCCGGGCCCTGGGGGTGAGGGGTTGGCTGGGACCCTGGCTGGCAGGGCCCTGGGGGGTCCTAGAGGACAAGGGCTCCCCCCGCCGCTATGAGGGGAAGAGTCTCAGTGACCCCCTAGCGGGGCCAGCAGGTGGGGAGGAGCCAGCAGGTGGGGAGGGGCCAGCAGGTGTCTGCATGGGAGGGAGGTGGGGGGCGGGGGGAGCGGACAGGGATGGCCTGGCAGGTGTCATCTGTGAATGGCAGGGGGGGGCCGCGGGTGGGGGCTCATGTGACAGAGCTGCTGCTCTCGCGGGAGGATGGGTGCTCTGAGAAGGTGCCCAGGGCAGGGCAGCGAGCAGGGTGGGTGGGCGGGCATGGAGGTGGGGTGGACACTGGGCAGTGGGGTGGGCAGTAGGGGTGGGGGGAAAGTGGGCAGCGGGGGTGGACATTGGGTAGTGGGGGTGGGGCGGGTGGACATTGGGGGTGGACATTGGCTAGTGGGGGTGGGGCAGGTGGACAGTGGGG
>JAQIFY010006526.1:0-10231 GCA_028533085.1 Varecia variegata
GGCCATACCCAGCCCCAACTTAGCAATTGAAATCACTGAGGGAAATATCAGTTATTGATATAAGAGGTTTTAAAGTGGAACTATTCTGATCTCAATTTCGGCCAAAGTTTCTCTAGAATAGAGATTCTCTAGAATGATTTATCAAAGTGAGTGTGGGACAATACTCAAATGAATAATTTACAAAGATATGATGGAGAACTAGTTCGATGACTCTTGACCCCTTCAACAATATCGAGGTAATAAAAGTTGGACATAATGTAAGAGAATGGGGATGTTTCTTTGGAAAGAGCTATTGACATTCTGAGTCCCTATTTCCCCATGGGAGTAGGGAAGGGGTATTGACTTCTTTATCTAAATCCCAGTGAAGAACACTTTTATGGGACCACTTAGAGCCCTTCGGGGAACCACCTCTTCCTTAGAGTTGCAAATACAGAAATAATTTAATTTTAAATCACCTACATAATTTTCAGTAATGTCTTCTCCTAGACATTCTGATTACTGAGCTGAGATCATCTCCATGACTTAAAGTTACTGGAAGGATATCTATTATCTAAGAATGACTGAAAAAGGGACCTGCAAAGTTTTCATCCACAGGCATCATAAAAGATTCCTCCAAAAATATATACTGTAAAGCTGAAGTGGGAGATAAAAAATACACTTGTGTTTGATTACATCATAATTTATGCTTGTTTAGCATTTCCATTATATATGCAATAAGACCAGTGTCTTTCCCATGTATTATAAAATTAGACAAGCTCTATCCTATTGGAGATGTAAACTCTCACAATGTCAAGCCAGAGTGAAGTATAGTCTGCTGGTCGACTTTCAGAGTTGGGCAAGGTCAACCATGAATAGGTTGTAGGATGACTGGTACTTTAAAAGAGTTTCTGACCAACTCACTGATGTCTTCAATTCTACAATGAGATGTTTACTTCTTCCATTTATGGGTTTATTGCCTTTTAAATGTGAACTACTCTGGATAATTCTTGCTAACATGTTTTCTTATCTTTTTTTCTCAACTGATTATGATAATGGACACATTGTCTCATCTGCCCTACATAATTCAATGTAAATGAGTTTATTAGATCCACTAATGAAGGGAGATTTTTAAAGGGAGAATGTAAATGAGGATAACAGGCTGAGAGAGAAGAAAAGGAGATGAGAGATCCTTTAAGGGGGTTGGGGGAGGAGAAAGGAATATAATAGGCAGACAATGAACTTTACTTTCAGAACAATTTTTCCCAGGTCTGGACCTGAGAGTGGAATCCAGTGCTCAATACCACCATGCCTCTTTCTTCCTGAGGGATGCTGTGACCCACCTCATGGGCCACCAGACAATTCCTCAAATGTGCATCCATTTAAACAAGGGCTACTGTCGCCATTAATGCCTTTCACGGTACTGGATGCCAATGACCTCTAAGCCATTTCCCACTAGAATGTCTTGTGGATGGACTTGTTGGGTAGGTGGCGGTGGAAGGTGGGGGGGTCACTGAAAGGTTGGAGATGAAATGAATTGTAATATGAGGATGAAAATTGAAGGAATTAAGATGTCTGTCTCTAAAGTGACAGCAGACACAGTCACATGAGCCATTGCCCTTGTCATGGCTCTAAAGCTAGGAAAGTTCTCTCAGTATTTGGCATCCAAACTCAAGTACCTCCTCCTTTCGACACTCTCCCCAGTCCTTGGTAGGCTGTCAAAAGAGTCAAGTGGTTCTTGAAGATCCCCGAAAAGGCTGGTGGTGGTGTTGGTGCTCAGCTCAGGAGACAAGAAAGCCAAGGCTCCTCAGTGGGTACCTGCAGTTCCTCATCTATCGCTTCTCAGCAGGACAGATGGAGCTCACCAAAAACACAGTTTGAAAAACCTAAATTGGACAAAAACAACAAAAACACATTCTTCCACTGTTATTTCCTGGAAATCAGAGTTAGTAATCAATGGAAAAGAGTGATTACAGGATGCCTGGAAATAGAAAATATCACCGACATTATCTAAGGCTGTGTTGTGTTTTTCTCTTCTTTTTCATTCTTTCAGCAATAATTTCAGTCTCTAACTTAGAGTTGCTGTGGCTTCAGTAGAAGGCCCATGTTATCTCATTAAAGGATATGGCTCATTGATGAGGACCCCAGAACCAACTGCTTCAGCCTTTCTGGCTCAAGATCTTGGCATTGTTCCCAAAATATAAGAATTGAACCAATTTGGCATAGATACCAACCAAGTTCTAGCAAGAATATGTGCTTAAAACTTCTGTGTGAGTGTTGGGGGTGGATGGATAATTGTATCATTGGTTTCACCAACATTAAGGTACAATATTTCTTTTATTTTGATGCTTGAGGTTGGTTGAGGATGTGTTCCACATTTCCATAGAAATTAGGTCTCAGATACCAGCTGGATGTTTATGAGGTAGGTGATGACAGTTCCTTATTCACAATCATTCACCTCAAGTTGCACCTGGGCATCTGTAACACATTTAGTCTATTCTTTTTATTATTGTTATTATTGCTCCATGTCAGGAAGAGTGTGTAGACAGAATATTGACTTGCCAGCATTAATAGCTAAAACGTGCAGTTTTGTACTAAGAGAGAAAGTGGGTTAACATAAAACTCCCAGGTCCGGAGGAGAGTTGAGTTCATTGAGCCGGAACATTAGGTAAGGCTTTCCTTAAGCTCTCTTAGAGGGAAAGGGATAATTTTGTCCAGGATGGTTAAATTCTCCTTGGGAAAACCGATCTAGCCAAGAAATGACTTAACTGGAATTAGGCTACAAGGAGGTTGCTCTGGGAAAGGAAAGCAGTGTCTGTACGGGAGAAAGAATGTCTACTGTGATTAAAAAGTAGGTATCTGCTAAAGAGAAGATTTGAAGATCTAGTGGACTGTTCACAAGAAGTTTGGGATGCAGTTGAAATGATTAAACCACAGAATCATAGAATGTTAAGGTGAAAGGAACCCTAGAGGTGATGGATTTCAACCCTATTTTGCAGACAGATAAATGGAGCCCCCCAGAGGGTAAGTGGCTGGCCCAAGATCAAATTGTGAAATATTGGCTGAGCTGCAACAAGAAGCCACTTCTCCCCCAAAGCATCTTTACACAACAGCTTGCTTCACAGAGAGAGATCAAGTTCATTTGAGATCGAAACACATTTATTTTGACTTTTTGTATCAGTCAGGGTCCAATTAGAAAAACTGAAACCATGCTAGGTATTTCAAAGGGAGTGGATTTAATCCAAAGAATAGATTGCACAATTGGAAGACTGCAAAAGTAAAATGAGATTGCTGGGGTAGCCAGATAGAAACTTCAGGAAGCGTTTTCCACCCCTAGGATTGAGTGGACAAAAGAGAGGAGACGGGATGTTGCAGGGGGATCCCTCTGTTTCCCCATCTCAGGATTAGAGAGCAGAATAGAGAAGTCTGGGCTTCCGCTCTAGCACTGGGGATACAGTGTGAACAAGACTGTGTTCATGGAGCTTGCATTCTTGTGCATGGGGTAAGGGAAGAGGAGAATTAAAGGTAATTTCAAATAGCAGTAAGTGCTAGGAATGAGATAGAAAAATAGGTCTAATAAAAAGTGATAAGGGTGAGCGTGAGGCTGATCAAGGAAAGATCTCCCTGGATGGGTAGCACTCGAAATAAGTCCTAGACTGAAAAGAAGGAGTCAGTGTTTGGAAAGGCAGAGGCAAAAATAAGTGCAAAGACCCTGAGGCAGGAATGAGTTTAGCGGATTCAAAGAACAGAAAGAGATCCAGCGTGGCTGGAGTGTAGGCAGAAGACAGGAGAGTAGTAGATTAGATTACTGCCTAGAAGATATTTAATCTCCCTACCCCTTTCCATGGGAGGAGTGTATTTTCCTGCCACTTGATTTAGATCTTTGTCATGTGACTTGCTTTGACCAGTTGTATTTAACCAACATGACATGATCAAAGGTTTGAAATTTGCTTATGAGGCTGGGCTTGTGCTCTTATACTCCTGCATTTCACCATGAGAATGGCATGCCTTGGGGAGCCACTGGCCCAAGGAGGCTTGTCGCCAAGCCCAGTCTAGATCAGCAAGCCCCAGCCAGCCTACAGGTGTGGAGTGAATGCTCATTATTGTGTGCCACTGAAAACGCAATAACTGATTAACACGCTGGCACAAATGAAGACAAGAGAGGAGGTCAAGGGCCTTGAAAGCCACAGTAAGGAGTTTATATTTTTGAGAATATGAGTCTTCTTAACAACACAATTACAAGACTCTAAGGCAAAACTGATTGTGTTTGTTGAATGAATGAGTTCTGTTTGTAGCAAAGTAATGTCAGCACTGGCTCCAGATGTGGACCAGGACTCTGCCACGAGGTACTAGGTGCCACAGGAAGAAAGTCAGAGGGGTAGAAAGCTATGTGGGGACAGTTGTGGGGGCAAAAGTGGCAGCCACTATGAGGACTTGGCAAATTACACCTCAAAGCAAGCAAAGATGCAGAAAAACTAGTCCAATTCCATGCAGATGTTGAAATACATGGAACACCGAGCAGGACTGGTGAAGCTGTTTCAGAAGGGCAGTGTGCAATAGGTGGGGTGCCAGGGTATCAGGCTGCATGTCCAAGAAAACACCAAGGAAGGCCCAATACCTGTGAGGCAGGGCTGGGAAGGATAAGGCAGGAAATAGGTCCCAGGCAGATATCAGTGTCCTGCATGTGGGGACAGGGGAACTTCAGGTTTCCAGCTAACCCAGAAAGAGGACACCAGGCTGGCTGGCAGAATGACTCAGAGGTTAAGTACTTGGAAAGAGTAATCCGAAGGACTCTACAGAAGTCCTCTGTACTTCAGCTACCTGGCCATGGGCCATCAGCCTGTCCTCATCACCCACCCTCCAAAGACGGTTCCACAACAGCCAGCACAGATTTTTGTCTCTCCTTCCACCTTCCTTTGAAGGAGGAAGGATTCCTCCCTGCTGGAGAAAGTTTGTAAATCTACAGAATAAAGAACTAGAGACCAGCTCTCACATGTGCGTGAGATCATGCGGTATTTGTCCTCCTGTGCCTGGCTTATTCCACTTATCACAGTGTACTCCAAGTTCATCAATGTTGTCACAAATAACAAGATTTCTTTTTTATGGTTGAATAGTATTCCACTGTGTGCATATACTACATTTCCTTTATCCATTCATCCGTTGATGGGCACTTAGGTTGATTCCATATCTTGGCTATCGTGAATAACGCTGCTATAAACATAAGAGTGTAGCTTTCACCTCAATATATTGATTCCATTGCCTTTGGATATGTAATAGTAGCTACCAGAGGCTGGGGAAATTAGGAGGAAGGGGGAGATAAGGAGACTGGCCAATGGGTGCAAAGTTACAGTTAGATAGGAGGAATAAGTCCTGGTGCTCTATTGCACAGTAGGGTGACTGTGGTCAACAATAGTGTATTGTATATTTCAAAATAGCTAGAAGAAAGGATTTCAAATGTTTCACCACAAAGAAATCACAAGTATTTGAGGTGATGGATATGTTAATGACCTTTACTGATCATGAACAATGTATATATATATATATATATATATACCAAAACATCACATTGTACCCAATAAATATGTACAATTACTATGTGTCAATTAAAAACAAAACAAGGAAATTCAAGAGAATGAAAGGAGATAAAAGAAGAACTGACCAAAAAGTTGGGAGAGGTTTGATGGATGATTGTGGGGACAACTGGAAGTCCACAGAGGCAGGGGCTGCCTGTGTGAGTGATGTGGGTCCCCTCAGGCTTTTGAAGAGTGCAGGTCAAGGGGTGGCTGATGCCTGTAGTTTCTTTGACCAGCTGTGCTCTCTGTGGCGGAGCCCCGGGGGCTGAACTTCGATGCAGAGTCATAGCTGCTTCACCATGATGTCTTGCAGACCATCATGCACCCTAGGAGACTCTTTTCCACTCCCTCTAGGAGTGTCACTGTGGGTCCTGAGACCTGCTGCAGGTGGTACCAGGCAGAAAAGAAAGGGCACTTGCTCCCCTGAGCAGCTGAGTCTGTGGAATGCCAATGAATGAACTATTGGGAGATTATTCTTGTGTTTTCCAGCTGTCATATAGGCTAAAAAAATCAAATGATGGATGAGTGGTTAAGCCAGCTCTGTGGTTAAGCATTTGTAGTGGCATTTGCCTAGTCATTCCATCCATTTAGACAAATAAATTGGATTAAACGCTTGGCAGTTGATCAATGGCTCAGTGTTCAGCCCTTGCCATGACCACGACACCTGAAATACAGTGGTCTCCAATGCCTTCAATGCAGGCTCTGCCAGAGCTGCTTAGACTATTGATTCTCCACACAAAGTTTGTAAGCAAGAGCATTGCATTACTAAGAATTACACGCAGCATGCATTATTCAGATTCTGCGAGTATTTGAGAGTAAAATATTCATACATTTGTAGAAAACTAAATTGAGGAACCATTAAGAAGAGAGTATTTGACTTCTTGAGAAATGGTTTATGATAAGTCTTCTGAGATCACATCCTCAATTGCATTCTTTTGCTTCTGAAAACCCTCCAATGATTTGTCATTATCAGTCAATCTCAGCAGAAAGTCTTCTGGTTATTCATGACCCTCTACAATATAGTCCACACCAGGCTTTCCAGTCTGGAGTTCTTCCAGACTTGCATCTAGACTCGCAGTCCACTTATCTCCTCACATTGAATGTAAAATGGGATTTATATGTGCTTTTTTTTTCTTTTCTTTTCTTTTTTTTCTTTTCAGAGGTGGGAGGCAGGAAGATCTACATATGCATCAAATTCTAAAAAGAATGAAGAAACCCAAAGAGATTAAAAACCATTGCTTGAGGCCAGGCATCTGTGGATTTGGATGGGGAAAAAAGTACATCTTTATTTTTACTAATTTCTAACTGAAAATTAGCATTTCTTTTGATTGTGAATGTAGGTAACAAAGCATATAATTAATTGCAGTACAGTGAAGATTTTGCTATCAGTAGAAATTATAGATGTTTTCCTATCATACTGCAGGTATAGTAGACATCTCAAAAGATCACAGGTGCTAAGTGCTACTTCAAAATTATGGGAGTTCTTAGACCTGCCACTAAATCTAGTTACTAATGCATCAATAAAGAAGCACATGTATTATTTATTGCATAGACTAATTTTTTAATATTTATTTTGATGACTCCTTTTTTTCCAGAATATTATGGCAGTATAAACATTTTGGTTACATATGATGCTTTTGCCTCACCCAAGCGGGGCTACAAGCTTACTCTTCCCCCATACAGTGCGCACCGCATCCGTTAATTGTGAGTTTATCCACTGCCACCACCCCCTCCCACCTGACCGGCACCCAGTGAGTATTACTTCCATGTGAGCACCTTAGTGTTGATCAGTTAGTAACAATTTGATGGCTAGTACATTTGGTGCTTGTTTTGCCATTCTTGTGATACTTCACTTTGAAGCATGGGCTCAAGCTCTATCCAGGATAATATAAGAGGTGCTAGATCACCATTGTTTTTTGTAGTTGAGTAGTATTCCATGGTATACATATACCACATTTTATTAATCCACTCATGTATTGATGGGCACTTGGTGGTTCCCACATCTTTGCAATTGTGAATTGTGCTGCCATAAACATTTGCGTGCAGATGTCTTTTTTATAGAATGTCTTTTTTTCCTTTAGGTAGATGCCTGGTAGTGGGGTTGCTGGATCAAATGGTATTTCTACTTTTACCTCTTTGAGGTATCTCCAAATTACTTTTCACAGGGGTTGTACTAATTTGCAGTCCCACCAGCAGTGTAAGAGTGTTCCAATCTCCCTACATCCACACCAGCATTTGCTGTTTTGAGACTTTTTGATAAAGGCCATTCTCACTGGAGTTAGCTGATATCTCATTGTGGTTTTTATTTGCATTTCCCTAATTATTAGAGATGTTGAGCACTTTTTTATGTGTTTGCTGGCCATTATTCTGTCTTCTTTTGAAAAGTTTCGGTTCATGTTCTTTGCCCACTTTTTGAAGGGGTTGTTTGATTTTTTCTTGTCAGTTTTCTTAAGCTCTATATAGATTCTTATTATCAGCTCAAAATATCCATACTACCGAAAGTTATCTACAGAATTAATGCAATCCCTATCAAAATACTATCATCATTCTTTATAGATCTAGAAAAAATAATTCTGCGCTTCGTATGGAGCCAGAGAAGACCTCATATAGCCAAAGCAATCTTAAGCAGAAAGAACAAATTGGGAGGTATCAGTCTACCAGACTTTAAGCTTTACTACAAGGCTGTAGTAACCAAAACAGCATGGTACTAGCACAAGAACAGAGATATAGATCTTTGGAATGGGACTGAGAACCCAGTTATAAAACCATCCTCATATAGCCATGTAATCTTTGACAAAACAGACAAAAATATCCATTGGGGAAAAGAATCCCTATTCAATAAATGGTGCTGGGAAAACTGGATGGCCACATGCAGTAGATTGAAACTGGATCCCCACCTCTTACTTCTCACAAAAATCAACTCATAATGGATAGCAGACTTAAACCTAAGGTGAGAAACCTTAAGAATTCTAGAAGAAAATGTTGGGAAAACTCTTATAGACATCAACCTAGGCAAAGAATTTATGAAGAAGACCACCAAAACTACTACAGTGGCAGTAAAAATAAATAAATGGGACGTGATCAAATTAAAAAGCTTTTGCACATCCAAAGAAACTATCATTAGAGCGAATAGACAACCTACAGAATTATGACTGTTTTAAAACATAATTTCTTTGTATTTTTTATGCAATTAAAAAACAACCTGTGAAAGTGTCCATAGAATTCACCATATTGAGAAAGAAGTACATGCCACACACAAAAACAGGTTAAGAACCCCCGATCTAGGCACTTGCAAGTACTCACACTGTCTGGGCCAGACAGTGCCTGGTTTGACAAGTTTACCTCAAGCTTTCCAACTACAGCATTCCTGTTCCCCCTGTTTGTGTCCCCTAAAATGCCTGCTCCCCACTGTTAGAATCTGTCCAAACCCTGCCTACTCACAAGAACCTTCTCAATGCTTCTTCATATAGGAGGTTTCCCTGTAACCCTGCCCCCCCCCGCCCCCACCCATCCATCAAAGAAACGATTGCTGTATCCTTGGAATCTCACCTCCACATACTTGTGTCTCCCCTATGTTGTCTCCTATGTTGTTCTTAAGTTGAAGGAGGCAGCATAGCCAAGAACAACAGCCAGGCCAGGTCTGCATCCTGCCTGTATTAGTTTTCTGAGGCTGCCATCACAAAGTATCACAGATGGGTGGCTTAAACAACATAAATTTATTTTCTCATAATTTTGGAGGTTAGAAATCCATTGCCAAGGGGTCAGCAGGGTTGGCTTCTTCTGAGGCCTCTCTCCTTGGCTTGTAGATGGCCACCTTCTCCCTGTGTCCTCACATGGTCTTCCCTCTGTATCTATGTCCTAATTTCTCTTCCTATAAGGACACCAGTCACATTGGATTAGGGACCACCCTAATTTTCTCATTTTCATTCAATTACCTCTTTAAAGATTCTATCTCCAAATAGAGTCATTTTATGAGGTCCTAGGGGTTAGGACTTCAACATATGAATTTGGAGGAGGAAGAGGAACACAATTCAGCCCATGACACTGTCCATACCACTGCCCAGGTGTTTTCACCTCGGAAAAAGTTCTTAACATCTTGGTTAGCCTTGGTTACCTCATCCCTAAAATGAGCACCATAATGGAACTTATTTCACAGGGGTGTTGTGAGAATTAAATGAGTTATTACTATTTCACATAAAGCACCAGAAACAGACCCTGGAACATAGATGATGACACCAGCAAGGTCAACACTCACCACACCTGGTGCACCTGCCTGGTCCCCACTATCCCGTGTGGAGGACTTTGAAGGCAGAAATTACTTCACATCCATCTCTTTCTTCTGTTTTTCCTACACTTTCTTTAACACAATAAATATATTTTAATTGAATGCTTGATTATTTTTTTAAATGCTGAACTGGGGAGTTGCTAAATGAGAGGGAATCTGAGATACCAGAGAAAGATGACAAGCTGTGTATAACTGTATGAGAAGGACAAATCCCATAATTTTTCTTGCCTTTCAAGAACCAAAGCCCCTTTTGAAAGTGCCAATGCTAGTGTACTCAGTGTGACCAACTACAGGATAGCACTTAATCCCTATAAGGAATTTCTTCTTTCTCATAAGAATCACCAGGGCTTAGAAGAGAAGTCTTCAATAAGCAGTGTTTCTGCAATAAATTTAAACA
>JAQIFY010006527.1:0-10231 GCA_028533085.1 Varecia variegata
GTGGTGAATTATCTGCAGACATCTTGCTGGTCTTGTCCGATATTTTTACCAACGTGCGGTGTGGATCTGCTTACTCAACTGCCCCGGATTCTCCTGAGTGTCCTTCCTCTCTTCCTTTCTTACTCCTAATAACAGCTAACGTTTATGTACTGCACACACACTGTTCGAATGTCTTATGTGTACTTGCTGAGCACCTAGTGTATGTAGGACAAGGCACTGGAATACAAGGTAAATGCATCATAAAAGGTCCTGGCCCCATGTCCTAGCAGAAATCATGCTATGCACATGCATGAGACGGTGCATGGGAGTAGTTAGCTCTTATTTACAGTGCTGTGAACTGCGGCATATGAATCCCTCCACCTGTGTTGTATAGCCCATGGGCTATGCAAGAATTTTTAATGATTTTCACATTTTTACATAGCTGAAAAAAATGAGAGGATAATATTCTATGACATGAAAAAAAATATTTGAAGTTCAAATTTCAGGGTCCATAAATAAAGTTTTTTTTTTTTTTTTTTTTTTTTGAGATGGAGTTTTGCTCTGTCAGCCTGGCTAGAGTGCAGTGGTGTCATCATAGCTCACAGCAACGGCAAATTCTGGGACTCAAGCCATCCTCCTGCCTCAGCCTCTCAAGTAGCTGGGACTACAGGTGTGCACCACCACGCCTGGCTAATTTTTCTATTTTTTGTAGAGACAGGGGCCTCACTCTTGCTCAGGCTGGTCTCGAACTCCTGATCTCTCAAGCAATCCTCCTGCCTCAGCCTCCCAGAGTGCTGGGATTAAATGCATAAGCCACTGTGTCTGGTCTCTTAAATAAAGTTTCATTGGAAGACCACGATGCCTATTTTATTAGACAATAGTCTGTGGCTGCTTTTGCACTCCAAGGGCACAGGTGAATAGCTGTGACAGAGACCATATGGCCCCCAACATCTAAAATATCTACTATCTGATCCTTAATGGAAAAGCAGTAATAATACTACTAGCAACTACCTGTAGAGTGCAGCCGTGCACCAGACACTGTTCTAAGTGCTTCACATGTGTCAACTCATTTAAGACCTCAGCACTAGAGTCAAGCACATCATCATGAAATCCTGGGTGGGGGGGGGGGTGGACATTGGAGTTTCTGCCGTTGATGGTTTATACCATTTTTTTGCCAGAGAGAGTTGAACCTTCTGTTCCCATTTCTTGGAGCGTTTTTCCAGCCTTTGCAGTGGGCTGGTGTTTGCCTTCTCAGCACTTCTCCGCTGAGCCACTGGGTGGCGCCATTGCCACATAATCTGGCAGGCTCTGCCTGAGATTGGAAACTAGTGTTCCTAAGGGGCTGAGAGGGGAAACTGAGGCCTGTAGACTGGAGATGGGGTGGGGCTTGTCTAGAGAATGGGTCCTCGTGACTTCTCCTGCTATCATGGTCATTTTGAAGATGAGGAAATGCTACACAGAGAAGGCAAGTCCCTCGCACAAGGTTTTACAACTAGTAAGTAGTAAAAAGCAGGATTTGAACCTAGGCAGAGCCAACAGTCTGTGATTTTAATAAAAAAAAGAGAATCCTACACCACAAAATGAAATGAAGGAAGTCAGAAAAAGTCCTGTTTTTTTGTGTTTTTTGTCTGATGGCTACTTTATACTTTTTGAACACTGAGCAGCAATTTTTCCCCCTGAAATTTTTTCTTTCTGTTTTGTTGTTCTTGGTGGTGGTGGTGGTGGTGCCCCAGTGTCACTGGCAACTACAAAACATGATTTATCTGGCTGGGCACGGTGGCTCACGCCTGTAATCCTAGCACTCTGGGAGGCCGAGGCGGGTGGATCGCTCAAGGTCAGGAGTTCGAGACCAGCCTGAGCAAGAGCGAGACCCCGTCTCTACTAAAAATAGAAAGAAATTATCTGGCCAACTAAAAATATATAGAAAAATTAGCCGGGCATGGTGGCGCATGCCTGTAGTCCCAGCTACTCGGGAGGCTGAGGCAGTAGGATTGCTTAAGCCCAGGAGTTTGAGGTTGCTGTGAGCTAGGCTGACGCCACGGCACTCACTCTAGCCCGGGCAACAGAGCGAGACTCTGTCTCAAAAAAAGAAAAAAAAAGAAAAAAAAAATGATTTATCTAGTACTCACTCGGTGCCCTGATAACACACTGGGGCAAGTATCAACATCAGCATCATTTTACGGAGTAGCAAACTGAGGCCCAGACAGGGTGAGCTTCTTGCCCAAGGTCAAGTGAAGACCATGGTGCTCTAAGACACTTCCCATCACACCAGCCCACAGTGTGCAGATGGAGACAGGATTGTGGAGGGGGAGGGGAGGAAGAGGAGGCAGAGGATGCATTTCAAATCCCGTCTTCCTTCACCCTCCCAGCGCACCTGCCAGAGGTAGACGAAGCAGACCACGATCCAGATGACAGGCAGCCACAGCCCGTTGAGGTAAACGATGCTCTCGGTCACCCGCTGCACGTCCACGGACACCAGGTTGACCACATCACCCACTGCGCTGGCCTTTCTGGAACCGCTGGACAGAGCCAAGACCTAGGCAGGGCCGGAGGAAGGAGACCCAAAGTGGAGGGATGGACAGCGAGGCAGCCACCCTTGGAGCCTCAGTTTACTCATCTGTGCAGTGGGTTAGTAAAATCCCCTGAGCCAACCTCTCAGGCTGTTGTGAGAACCCAAGGAATTGATGAAAGTGAAAAATACTCTGGAATTCCTAAAGCACTGGAACAGTAATAATTAACAACACACGAAAACACCCGATTAGTGATAATGGCAGTCACCTGCTGAGTGCCGTATGAAGCAGGCGCTACCGTATGTCATTCAATCTAAAAAGCTACAGATAAAACACGATTTTTTATATCACTAAGGAAAATGTCATTCCTAATTAAAGATATGTAAGATACACATTGATTTCAGAAGTGTTAAAATGTGAAAAAAAAAATAGCGAGACCAGAATCAATGAAATGCACAATTTCTCATCCCATTTTACAGCTAAGGAAAGTGAGGCACAGAGAAGTTGAACAACTTGCCCAAGGCCAGAGGGAATGGAATCCTACAGCAGGAATGGAATCCAGGATGACTAAGGCATGACAAGGACATTTCATGTGCTCTCTGACACCAACCTGCTTCTCTGGAGGCCTCAAATCTGCCCTAACCCTGGGGTCACAGTGGACCCCTTCCAGCCTGTGGAATGCTAAGTTCTGCATGTAATCCTGTCTCTGCTGAGTGTATAAGGGAGGGAAGGACTGAGCCAGGAGTGACTGGCTCACTTAGCAAATCTTTAAAGAGCACCCACTGTGTGCCTCGCGCTGAGCTGGGTACTGAGAAACAGCCGTGAGCAATGGAGAGGGGGGTTTGCATTCGAGGGGCTGGAGTTTGAGGTGGGGAGCACAACTCAATACAAATCCATATAATTCATTCTTTAACGGCAGTTATAAGCGCCATGAAGGAGCAGCCCAGAGGGCAGAGAGGATAGCCCTGACCTCAACAGGAGGTCAAAGGTGGCCTCCCTCGGGGGCAGTGGGCAGAGCAATGCCGTGGTCGGGAGGTCTTCCTCTCAGGCTCAAGGAAACATCTGGCCTCTCAAGACCGGACAGGGCACACGTAGCCCTGGCGTGCTCGGGCGACATGAGCCTGAAACACAGCACTCTGGCAGGGCGGCATCGGGAGCTGCCCTGAAGGCCACCCAGGAGCTGTCCCCTTCGTCCCCTCCTCTCTGAGGTGAGCGCTCAGGTACGACCATGCTACAGTATCTCTTGCAGCAGCAGTCTACGGGCCTAGCTTCCACGTCCCCGAGGGGACCAAAGTCACTGCACTGCGGGTCAGGGGTCATTTTTACCGCAAGCAGTGTTGCCTGGCAACACATCTTTATCCAGTTTCCACACGGCAGGGGGTTAACCCTTTATCCTCATGGGGGAATGAGTGGAGACTAATTAGATGAGGGGGTGGGAAGAGTGTCCAGTCAGAAGCCCTGGGGTGGGAGGGGGCCTGGCATGTTAGAGGAACTACAAGGAGACCTGTGTGGCTGGAAGAGGGTGAGCACACGAGGAGGAAGGTGTGTGTGATGTGATCAGGTTGGAGAGGTTCCAGGGTCAGATCACACAGGGCCTTACAGGAGTAACTAAGGAGGTGAGAATGCAGTGTGAGCAACTGAGTAAGAACCTAGTGCATACTGGGCTACTGATAATATCACTCCCAGCCCAGTGAGGCTCCCCCCGTGGCTGGGAAGGCCCATGCCTCCCCCCAGGTGCCCACCTTTCTGTACAGCAGGCCGGTGAGGGCCGTCCGCAGCCGCATCTGCAGCACCTTCAGCCGGTACATGTGCTGCTGCTCGAACAGCGTCTGCAGGCAGGCCGAGAGGAACATCAGCACCGCCAGGAGGTAGCCCTTCCAGGCTGGGGGCTCGGGATCACCAATGAACTCCAGAAAAAGGCTTGTGGGGAGGGAGCGAGAAGGGACAGCCGGTGAGAGGAGGTGCCCTGGGTGTCGCCTTTGCCCGGTCAAGTGTGGAGGATCAGTTGGTCTGGCGTCCTGAGCACCAGCTGTATAGGCAGAGGCAGGAGAGCAGAAGCCCCCTGGCCCGGGAAGGATACTATTAAGGGACCACCTTAACAAGTGCACCCAAGGCCCCAGACCTACCTGAGCAGCTTGGGGACAGTGAACCTGAAGACATCACTGATGACAAGGCTGAGCGTCCCCAGGAGGAAGGTAGAATGGAACACCCGCCAGATGGCCCTCAGCAGCAGGCCCTGCTGGCTCCTTTCCTGCTGTAGGAGGGTCTCTGTCTCTGGGGCCTCCACGCCACCTCCTCCTCTCCTTTTAAATGCTGTTGCCTTGGCGTGCCTTAGGGGACAGGAGAGATGGGCTCTGGGTCCCGTTTTATACTCTCAGCTGCCAGCAGCAGGGCATTAAAGAGTTATTTTCCCAGCAAGGGCGTGGGTGGTTTCCTACCTGGCTTCCTCATCTCTTCCTCATCACCCAGGGACCCACTTATGAGACAGGCAGCCAGGGTAGGGGCAGGGCAGAAGGGCAGGCCTGAGGCCTTGTGGGAATGCACACACATGGAGCTCCTACTGTGTGCCAGGCACTCCTTAGTCCTTCTAAGCACCCAGCAGCCCAGGTGTTGCCCCCATTTCACAGATGAGGAAACTGAGGCTCAGGGAGGTGAACTTATCCAAGGCCACACAGTTGAGAAGAACCGGGATTCGATCCCAATCCTCTGCCTCCTGAGTCCATGTGATTTTTGATCCATCATTTTGCCACATTGGAGGAAGAGCAGCCCTCCCCTCCTGCCCCCCATACACAGACAGCCAGGCCTTAGGTGGTTTTGAACCACTGAGAACTGGTTTAGAACTGGTTCAGAATCCCAGCGGATGTCCATGGGCTCCAGGACTCTAGTTCTGGGGGAAACCACAGATGGAAGCTCAGGCAGCCTGAAAGCAATAAGGTCCCCACAGCCTGTGGTCCTAACCACGGGGTCCAGCTAAGGTAGGGGGAGGGGTTCCAATGAGGCAGCTGCCGATGCTGCTGTGTGGTCTTGGGTGGCCTGGTCCCCTCTCTGAGTCCCGCCTGGCTCTGACAGCCTATGGGGTTATTAGTAACTCCAACCCCCGTTTACACAGCTGTGACCTGGGCCAGGCGCCGGGATCAGCCCTTTATACGCACGAGCACATTGATGCCCGACCTCCTTGCCAGGGGGCTCTGGCTAGGCTGCCCATTTTACAAAAGAGGAAACTGAGGCTCTGAGAGGTGGTGACAGCTGCCTGAGGTCACACAGCAAGGGCAGAGCAGGGATTTGAGCCCAGATCTCTATCTATCATTCACATAGTGCCTCCTTGTGCACCAGGAACCGCCCCCACCATAAAAAAAAAAAAAAGGAAGAAAAAGAAAAAAAAACCTCTGGTGAGCACAGGTGACCAGACCCTTGCTAACAAGGCCAAGGTCCTTGTCCCTCATTCCTGGCCTGGCTTGTTGTTTGGTGTGGCATCCATGGAAGGTTGTGGATGTCACCTCCATGCAGCGGCCATCTCTGACCACCCCTCCCTGTGGGAGCTGCTGTTTAATCCACTGCCCTCACAGCTGTGCCCACTCTCTCCAGCCCTGTCCATCTTATTAGAACTGAGGTGGACAGACCCTGTGCCTGTACCTTCTACGAGGATGTCCTAGCACCTAGTCCAGTCCCTGAACAGCGTAGAAACACAATAAATACTTGTCAAATGAATGAGAAAAAACAGATTAAGTGATAGGTGCAAAGGGCCTAACAAGAGTGCCCAGCCAATAATGTTATAGAAATTCATGGAAGGAAGGAGCTTGGTTGAGTGGATGGAACCTCGCCTTGGGCCGGAAGACTGGGATTCAAATGCCTGCCCTGTCTTTTCTCCTCTGAGCCACAGTGTTTCCATCCGTAAAATGGGACAGGGCAAGAGATGACCACAAAGGCCTCCTTCCTGGCCGAATGTTGTGCTCAGGCCTGTTCTAACTGATCACCCCAAGAGTTAGTGTGTTCAGCCTGCAGGCCCCAAAGCAAACGTTTTCCTCTCCTGCAGGTCTTACCTCCCATGAAGGAAATCCTCCAAGCCAGTATCTGGTCTTTGGTCTGAGGGCCATTTAGTGCAGGACTCGCACTAAATGCAGGGGGTGCAAGTGAGTGGCACAGGCAGAGTGTAAGGTGAGGGTACAAAAGGGAGTGGTGGGGACTGCGGCAAACCTAAAAGCACATGCCCTGGCCAGTGGTGTAGCCTCTACCCAGATCCACTCTCCTGTTGCCATGCAGGGATATGGCCCAGGGCTGCCAGATCCACTTTTGAGACCAGAATTCCAGATTTTTATGTGGTATCTCCAAAGTTTTAAATACTGGAAACTTAACAACCCGAACAAAATGCCACATGAGCCAAAACATACCTTGTGAGCCTGCTTTGGCCAGCAGGTTGGTGAGCTCTCAGGATGACATCCTCTCCCTTCCCCCCGTGGTTGCAAAATATTTCAGAAATAAAACCAAAGTTCTCCCTGTGTGTCATCAGTTGACTTGGAAGATGACTGAGTCTGGTCATTGTATAACCTTATCTTTCTTTCTGTCACTTGTTCATGGCAGGATTCTTAAATGGTTCTGGAGAATGTTTCTACCTTCTAGCTCCAGGGTTGAGTGACCTATAATTTTTATGCTGTCTGGGCAGGCCAGGAGCTGGAAGAGAGTGACTAGACCTCCAGGGCCCTCTGGAGTGAATTCTGCCACCTCTGTGAAGTCATTTCAGAGGAAGAGCAGTACGACAGGATATGCCTGGGGTGAGAGAGTGCTGATGGCTTGGTTTACTCACATTACTTACCCTGTTTGGAAAAACACACCCCAGTCCTTTGGGGAAGAGCCCCTCCCTGCCTCATGGTTCTGAAGGGACCAATCATGGGACCAGCCCTGATGGGCACGGGATTGGCCCCTGATAGGCACATGACTTGAGCTGGGCCAATCAGAGCCCTTCCCTGGGATTTTCTATTCATACATGGAGGTCAGGAGAGAGAAGCTCTTTCACTCTGCTGGGGTAGCTGAATTGGCATGGCATGGGACAGGCCTTGTGGAGAGACCAACACACACATGACAGCTGGGCTGAGAGATGAAGGGAGAGAATCCTGACATCACATGTGTCCCTGGATCCAGCCGGAACTGAGCCTATAGTCTCTCTCTTTCTCTCTCTCCCCTCTTCTACTTTGTGGGATTCAGCCATCTGCAACGACCACCACAAAATCCTAGAGCATGCAGGGAAACCTGTAACTCTTCCACCGGAGCTAACTTACTTTTTTTGTTCTGTCCCCTGTCCCCTGAAACACTGAGGTCCAGTGAGATTAAGCAACTTGTCCAAGGTCATCAGCTACCTGATGGCAGGGCAGCATTTAACACAATTTTATCTAATCCCGTGTAGAAGGCTCAGAACGTGCCAGACTTTCACAAATGAGGTTCCCAGGCTCCAAGGGCTCCACAGAAGTTTCCAGAGACGCCACTGCTGGCATGAGTGAGGCAGAGTGGACAACTCTAGAGATCTTGAAACATAACTAATATTGCCTGAGCTCTTACCATGTTCGAGGAATTCCTTTCCATAAATCATCTTTCATCCCCACAAGCTACAAGCTAGGGGGGCTAATGACATGCCCATTGAACAGGTGAGAAAACCAAGGCCCAGGAAATTAATTACTCAGGTTACACAGTAAGTAGTTGCCTGCGTGTTACAGGCCTACAGGCCACCACTCTAACCCCCCACCTCCAGTTGTAAAACACCCCTTCTGTTTCCTGCCTGTAGTTTAGCCATGAGAGCTTCCGTCCAGGCTCCTCTGAGCTCTCCCCATTGGTCAGTCTCCTTCTGGAATGTGCAAAGCACCCTGGGAGGAACCACATCTGGGGCCTGCTCGGTTTCCCTTAGTGGGATCAGCCGGGAGGCAGGGGAGTGTGGCAGTGGGGCCCAGAGTAGGGTCGGGGACTGGATTGGGGGTCAAATGACGACCTTTGCTGACCACTCGGGTTGAGCTCTGGCCCTCCACACACTCACCGCTGGGCTGCACTGTAGTTCCTCCTCCATTCCCTCTCCAACTGGGAAACGAGCTCTTCTGAGGTGTTCTCTCGCCCCAGCGACCAGAGGTCTTTTTGCCCCAGAGGGCTCCTGTAGCCCCTCCAGACCAGCCTGCAAAAGAAGGTCACTGGGGCAAGCCCCTTCTGTCACTTATCCCTGCAGGGTCCCTGCAGGTAGCTGTGTGACCCTGGGTAAATCACTTTACCTCTCTGTGCCTCTGCTGGCCCCTGGGTAAAATGAAACCAATGAACTAACCCCACCTAACATTTGCAGAGCACTTCGCCCTTTACAAAGGCCTCCTTTAATTCTCACGTGACCCCAAATAATAATGGTAGGTTATCACTATGTTTTTAATTGTAAATTGATAATTTATAATTGTATAAATGTATGGGGACAGATTATTATTGACCCATTTTACAGATGAGGAAAATCACAGAGGCTCAGATTAAGTGACTACCAAGGGACAAGCAGCGTGGCAGGGGAAATAGACCTCTGCCAGTGAATCAGGAATTCAGAGTCCAAAATTACCATCATGGAGGACACTTGAGCTCCTCCCTCAGCTTCAAATGTCCCCATCTCCCCCTCGCTCACTGCTGCAGCCACCTGGCCTCAGGACCTTTGCACATGCATCTCGCTCTGCTTAAAATTCTCTTCCTGCTACTGCTCACCTATTTCTTACTCACCCTTCACATCTGAGCTTAAACACAACTTCCCTAGGAAAGCCCACTTTGACGCCCCCAGCCCAAGCAGATTCCATCATAAGTGACTAGAGTTTCTAGAGTCACTAGACAGGGTCTCGCTTTGTCACCCCAGCTAGAGTACAGCAGTGTCATCATAACTCACTGCAGCTTCGAACTCCTGGGCTCAAGCGATCCTCCTGCCTCAGCCTCCCGAGTTGCTGAGACTCCAGGCATGCGCCACCATGCCCAGCTAATTTTTTCTATATATTTTTAGTTGCCCAGCTAATTTCTTTCTATTTTTTTAGTAGAGACGGGGGTCTCACTCTTGCTCAGGATGGTCTTGAACTCCTGAGCTCAAACGATCCACCCGCCTCGGCCTCCCAAGTGCTAGGATTACAGGCGTGAGCCACCGCGCCTGGCCCACGTTATTCATTTATTTAATAACCACTTACACTCATTGTGTGCCAGGCCCTGTTCTAAGTGCTTCACAAACCTCATCTCATTTAATTCTCACAACTCATGAGGTAGGTGCTGTTCTTACTCCCATTTTACAGGTGTGGAGACTGAGGCACAGAGATGTTATGTAGCTTGCCTGAGGCTACACAGCCAGGAAGTGGCGGGGCCAGGATTCTAATCCACGTGGCCCAGCACTACTGAGGTCTGACTGTAGTGTGGTCAGGAGGGGCCTGGTAGGTAGAATGACACTGGAGAAAGTCTTCTCCATGAGCCTGGGACCCTCCAGGGAGTAAACACTTGGTCCTTTATCTCCTTACCTCCAGTGCTTAGCACATAGTAGGTGCTTATCAAATGTTGGAATGACTGACGATACCATTTTATTGAGAACCTACTACGTGCAAGCACCAGGCACTTTCCATTGATGAAGCTGGAGTTGTCTCCATTTTACAGAGGGGAACACGGAGACTCTGGGTATTTGTGACATGGGCCACTAAGAGGTGGAGGCTGGGCTTAAATCAAGACCTCACTCCAGTGAGTGACCGGGGATGGGATGCGGGTGGTGTCCA
>JAQIFY010006528.1:0-10231 GCA_028533085.1 Varecia variegata
TCACAATAGAGGTGTGTTTTCTAGGTGCCACCGTGTGGAAGGTTCATTACGTGACCCCCAAGTTCTCCCCGGAGGGCAGCGGGGCCTGCCATGGGAGTGGGATATGTTCGTGTTCTGGCGATGTCACCTACCACGACCCACCTCTCCTCTTTGACATCTCCAAGGACCCTGCCGAAGCCCGGCCGCTGAACCCTGACAATGAAGCGCTGTTCGATTCCGTGATCAAGAAGATTGAGGCGGCCATCAAAGACCACCGCAGGACTCTCACGCCTGTCCCCCAGCAGTTCTCCGTGTTCAGCACGATTTGGAAACCGTGGCTGCAGCCGTGTTGCGGGACCTTCCCCTTCTGTGGCTGTGACAAGGAGCATGACATCCTCCCCACTGCTCCCTGAGCAGCGAGGACTACTTGTTACGCAGCACAAACTGACTGTTGCCATGGTCACAGGGTCAACGCCCACCTGCCTGGCTCACGGCATCTGGGATAAAAAAAAATGATGTTTGCAATGGTTGTTGTGTTGTCGGACATCAGTGCTTCCTTCCCAGGGAAATGAAAATGGGTCCACACAACAGCAAAACCTTCTTTTCTTCTTCTCTCTTGAAACGGTTGAGAGAATACCAGAGTTCCATACCTAAATTAGCCAACTGTGCTAGGGAAATATTTAAAAACACGGGAAAACAATAGGGAAGGTGGACCACCACGCATTAGTAGGATAACAGTTAACCGAAGGAAATTTCCGAACCTTCTATTTTGTATACAAACGCACAAAACTTTGTCGTATAATATTTTTTGAAAAGATATACGATTGTGTCATTGTGGAAGGAAAACAACAGAGCGAGATGAGTGTCACAGATCGTTGTGGGCCTTTGGTTCTTAGAAGATGATTCCTAGACATGTCAGGTCCCATGTGGTTGTGTGGACGTGGTCAATTTAGAAACCTCTGCTCGCAGATCCTAGCCACGGACGTGCTGTTTTTGTAGGAAATCGTGGTAAGAATTTCATTTCAACATGAAGCAGATGCCATACATTAAACGTGAGGTTATGCCACAGTCCGTCTGGCACCTTTATTTTCCCTGGTTTTCTTTTTTTCCTCTTTTTGTCCAAAATTCATCTTTTTTTCCCAGATAAAATACCTGGTTACAGCTCTGGGCTTTGCTTCATGCCATATGACTGGGGAGACATTTCTGTGATGTGGTTTCTTCATGTGTAAAATGGGGCAAACCAGCGTCTACTTCCTGGAGTGGCTGAGAGAATTATATGCAGTAACTCATGTAACATTGCCTTGTGTATGAGCATTTAATAAATACTATTATTATTAATATTGCTGTTATGGTGAGCGTTATCAATTGCAGTTAATTATGGGTCCTGAAGGATAGAAAAGGAAGCATGAGGAAGAGTGCATATTTAGAGAAAAATAAAGAAAAATGGCTAAAAAAATTACTTAATTGCAGATGCACATAGAAAATAATTCTGGGCAGGATAAACAAAAATATATCCATGACTTGCAGCCTTGTAACTGAAGACTACAAAAGACAGAGACAAGATCCACAGACCAGTCAGAGGGAAAGATTAGGTTGCCTGCATATTAATAAGTATTAAATTAAAAGCAGACACTTGCTAACAGCCACAATGGAAACCACAAGAGGATAGAATCATCTCTTCAAACTGTTGAGAAGAAACTAGAGTTACATAGCCACGTTATTCAATAATGATGGTGAATACCTAAAAACACAGAAAAATAATATTGAGACTTTACAACCATGAATTATTAGAATAACTATTAACTGAAGAAATTTCTGAAAAGAGAACAGAGATGATTCCCAAAGGGAAGATGAAATCTCAGATGAAATGGTGAACAAAGAAATCGTTAAACTAGGGATAAATGCAAACAAACATTGACTTTAGAAAGCTATCTTTTTTTAAAAAAAAAAATGCCTAATTTGGGGAGAAGTTAAACTAATATGCTAAAAAATAGTAACATTTAAGTCAGGTGGAAGAATACAGCAATTACATTTTTATAGGGTCTTTGTATTGTTCAGAGAGAGATGCGAGATATGGAATCATCTTAGAATTTGTTAAAAATGCATATGAAATTATAAGGATAGAAAAATGGAACATATATGTTTAAAGCCAATGGAAAATAGAGGTGTAATAAAAGACAGTAAAATCAAGATGTGCAAAAATGCACACAGAACAAGATAACATGAGGTGTTCAGAGTAGTCAAACTCATATATACAGAAAGTAGAATGCTCGTTCCCAGGGGCCGGAGGAGAGGGTGATGAGGAGTTGGTGTTTCATGGTGTCAGAGTTTCAATGTTGCAAGGAAAAAAGAGTTCTGGAGATGGGTGGTGGTGATGCTTGCACAGCGATGTGAATGTACTTAATAAGGAACTCTATACTGAAGACTGAAACCAAATGCAAGCAGGTGTGGCCACTCTCATATCAGATAAAATTCGCTTTTAATCAACAATAGTAAAGAAAGACAAAGATGGCCATTATATAGTGGCAAAGGGAGCAATTCAACAAGAAGATATAATAATCCTAAATATTTATGCACCTAACAAAGAAGCTCCCAGATGCATAAAACAAACCCTACCAGATCTAAGCAGAAAGATAAACAGCAGCATCCTATTGCCAGGGACTGCAACACCCCACTGACAGAACTAGACAGATCCTCCAAGCAGAAAATAAATAAATGCTGGACTTCAATAGGATAGTAGAGCAAATGGGCTGACAGACATTTACAGAACAGTCTACCGCAAAACTACTGAATATGCATTCTTCTCATCAGCACTTGGAACATTCTCCAAGCCTGGTCATATTTTAGACCGCAAAACATGGCTCAATAAATTTAAAACATTTGATTAGGTCCCATAACCAAAAAGAAGAAAAAAAAAATTAAATGAATAAATAAATAAAAATAAATCAATAAATTAAAAAAAATAGAAATCATATCATGCACCTTCTCAGACCACAGTGGAATAAAACTAGAAATCAACCCCAAGAGAAAACACTCAATTGTACACAACGTCATGGAAATGAACCAACCTGCTGAGAAACGGTTATTTGATTGACAATGAAATTAAAATGGAAATCAAAAGATTCCTTGAACTGAAGGACAAAGGGGACACAAGCTATTAAAATCTATGGCATTGAACAAAAGCAGTCCTATGGGGAAATTTTAAAGCACCAGTCCTGTAGGATTTACATCCCGCCCTAATTTCATATGATGTCATCTTCTCTTGATTACATCTGCAAAGACCCTATTTCCAAATAAAGTCCCATTCACAGGAAACAGCATTTAGGAGTTTAATATATCTCTTTTTTTAGGGGGGTCATCATTTCACCCCTATATAACAAAAAAGTATCTGAGATTTGGGAACACTTTGTATTAATAACTTGCTCCGGAAAAAACTGCTTGTAAGTTACTGAACTGGGAGTGGACCTCAAATCTCCACGCATATCTAACCCCATGGTGCCTCTCAAAGGTGTAACCCCAGAGATAACATCATTGTGTGTGCTTGGTTAATTTTCGATGCACCCGTTTTCTCTCATTGTCTTGATGAAGGAGTCAAATGGAAGTGTCAAGTCAAATGCAAATAATTGCTTTAATATTACCTATTGAACAAGGATTTTTTTTAATCCTAAGTGACCACAGGCAACCATATTAGACCTTATTAGCCCGGACAAGGATTCCTTACGAAGCTCGAGCAATTTCTCTGCCACTCCTTGAGCTAAGGTTTCCAAAACATCCTTATTTTATTGTAAAGCTTATGAAGGGAGTCATTTTGAATTTAGGACACCCTAGAACAGGATCGTAGAATTTTAGCCCGAGAAAGATCTTCTGGGATCATCTCATCAAATCCTCTTATTTTGGTGGATGAAGAAAACGGACCAGGCCCTAAAGGGAGCAGGTCTAGATTCCAGGTTTTTGACCGCAAATCCAGGGGCTTTCTTACGTGTTGAATAGAAAGTGGTGGATAAAAAGGCAGCCTCACATAGGCAGGGGAACACATTACTTTCTACCCGGTGGCGTTCATACAGATGGACAGAATGGTCTCTAGAGTTTGACACACTGGGTTCCAGGGGGATTATTTTTCTTGCTAGCTAAATGTCTTTGGGAAAATTCCTTAACCTGTCTATACTCCACTTGTTCCCCCTGTAAAGTGCAAACGGGTAAGAACAGTACTTACACCCCAGGACTGTTGCAAAGATTAATGGAGATAATTTCTATAAAAAGATTTAACACACAGCCCCTATGTAGCACTTGGTAAATGTTTGCTTTTCAAGTGGCTATTTGGAAAAATCCCTTAAAATTAAAGTTGAAAGTTTGCCATATGTCAACATGCTACAAACATTTGCCATTCTTCTAAACACTCCAAACTGGATACTTAGTTAACCATTTCCCCAAAATGAAGCTATAAATGATGTATAGTTACTTAAAAAAAAAAAAACATAATTTCTCTTTCTTCCATTTCCAACATCTGGTAACATAAGCCAGATATAGAGCAATGTGTGTTCTTAATAAGTAGATGAATTTAACCGCTAGGGGGCATGCTAATCTAGCCAAGTGCACGGCTGACTCAAAATCCCTCATATGATGCAATTTTAAAAATGCATATATTTATTTCATTTTTAGACGGAGAGCATATGTTCAAACTCCATTCTTGGAAAATACATTTGCAAAGGAAAGAGACCCTTTTCAGTCTATCATGATGGATTGCATCCAGACATTCGACCCCACCTGCCGTATGTATGAGCCTGAGGTGGTCAGTCATTTGCAGAGTCCTCTCAAACCGTAAGAGCTCTAGTGGGATAATATGCATTGTCTAAAGTTTCTGATGGGAATAACAGAAATCAAAAATTAGGGAGAAAGAGAGAGAGGGGGGGAGAGAGAGAGGGAGAAATCAAAGTGCATAACATATCATCTGGATTTTTCTAAGCAATAATATTTTAATTACAACTAGTATTTGTGATCTATGTTACTTCTTTACCCCTCGTATTGTAAACATTAGCTGCACACCCAGAATAACTCAGGCACTGTTCCAAAGGTGGAGACGAGATCTATAATTTCTTCTCTGCTAAGACCCTCTTCCTGGAATGGGAAAAGCCGTGAGAATTAGAGTTGAAATAAGCAAATAGCAAACAATCCCAACACAGTCAGCTGCTATCAGCTCCCAGTACTTAAGATCTTGGATTAATTGATCTAAGGAAATGGTGTCTTTAGGAGCCTACTTGGAGGGATATTTGAACATCCAAGTCGTTTATAAAATTGGACTTTGCATGCTGCTGGGATTCAGGATAGAATCACAGAATCACAGGTGGTAAATATAGACTCTTAGGGTTAGAGTTACATGATTTTCAATTTTTGAGGTCTACAAATGGCTTCAGAAGCTCCACCTCTGGCTAGAGCAGGTTTCCCTATGGCTGTTCCAAAAAACAGTAGGAGATTCAGGGAGTGTACGATGGCAGAAAGCATGGTCTGTGGGGGTTACCTGGGTACTTTTGGGGGATAGTTATGGGGTGAGAGTTAGTTGTCTGGGCACCTCAGGGTGATGGAAATTGAGCGATGGGCATTTTCCATCATCAGGTTGTGGGGTGAGCGGTAGGTTGCTGCACTATGGAAAATGTGGCTTCTGGTTTAAAAGAATTCTGCCTCTCCAAGTATGCCCTACTTGATTTTCCATTGCATTCAGATGACAGGCAAGTGAAACTCCCACTAGGAAAATGCCAAATATCCACCCACGTCTTCAGCTTTTATCGTTTCTTTAAACAGTAGAGAAATTCTTGCTCCTTCTAAGCTGAATTTTTTTCAATGGTCCGGAATGTCTAACGTTCACCCTGAGAACCACATTGAGGTCCCTGCTGAAGGTATGTGTTCCAAAAATATAGCTGCGAGAATATATACACATGCGAGAGCAAGTCTTTGCACAAACTCACGCTTGCTTTCATTCTGAGTAATAATGACTTCAACAAGCTCGGTTCTTGGCATCCGCCTTTTGTGGTTAGGACCAGAATACAGTTTGCAGGGCCAAGCGCAGAAGGAAAGTGCTCAGCCCCCAGTTTGAAAATTCTTCAGAATTTCAAGATGGTGACAACAAAGTATAAGGAAGGAAGAAAACAAAACAAAACAAAACAACCAAAAAAAAAAAAACCAAACCACCACTTTTTCCTCTATCCTCCAAGTTTCTTCAGCTACAGTCCTGTAAATTAAACTGACAAAAGACAGATGAACAAGTGAATAACAAACAATTCATTAAGACACGCAGTGCCCATCCACACTGAGTGAGACTTGGTGAGTAGCTCAAGGAGGTGCTTAGACCTTGGGACTTATACAGCAAATTAGCCAAGTGCAATAAATGTGTAACAAAGTGAGGAGACAAAGGAAAAAAAGGCCTCCAAGTTTCTAGGAGCTGAAAACTTTGGGAAGATAAGAAGATGAGAGAAACTAATGAAATATAAGCACCAAGTGAGGTTTGTTATGTAGATTCCTTTGGGGGCTGTCTCTTGGATGGAGGCGTAATTAAATTATGTTTCCATAATTAAAATTCCAAGCCTGCTTTTATGCAAGTAGGAGAGTGGAGAGTGTTTGGTTTTGTTTTTGGATTTGCTGTTTCTCAAGTGTCACCAGCTCAAAATAACCCTTTTGCCAAACTGGCATATTTTGGGGTGGCACATTCTGCCCTTTTACAAGAGCAAAGTAAGCCAAGTTTAGAGGTGTCATAAAAAGACCACCAGGATAGCTAAAGAGTAGCAAGGACGCCTTTATTGGTGATGTCAGTTTGCAAACCCGTACGGCACAGTCTCAGGCAAGAACTGAATGTGCTCTCTCTTCAAAGAGGGAACATGCAGGTTGGGTTTTACGCCTCGTGGATCCTGGATCACACGATAGAGCCTTACATATTCAGTAGGTTTGGGGGAGAATTTGTACTTATGCACGAGGGGAGTGCATGCGTAGTGAGTAAACATATAAGTAACATACATTCTGTGTTCACTTTGGGGCATGGTTTTAGCATGAAAATGAGGTGGAACTTGGCTTTTTCCATCAAAAGGTGAACTATAGAGCACAAAGGCAGTTTGTGCACAATCTCTACAAGGTGGCTGATACTGGCTTAACGTCTGCAATTACTTACCCAAAAAGAACGTTAGGAAGGCCAATCTTTTGTCAAATCAGCATTGTAGTGGTAGGGGTCCTAAAGCAGAGTTTGGAGGGGTCCGAAAATTTGTGTGTTAGCTCATTTTCTTAAGGAGTTTAGCAAGAGTGTGTTTTTTTTTTTTTGTAGCCGTAGGAATTTAGGAAGTTCCCATGCATGCCGATCCCTGAACCTTTGGCCTGTGTTTAACTTTTGTTTCCTTAACCGTAGAGTCTGTCGTAGTTGATAAAGGGGTGTTTATTTTGGTTTCTCAGAGCACAGACCCCTGTGTGATGGGACACATTCCAGGTCCTAAGCTGGCCCTAATATCTATAATATCACTCTAGGTCTCTCCTAAGACCTGCACAGTACCTTAGGCCAAGTGTCACTTCTTTTCCAAAGCATCTCTGAAATTTTAGGTGGGAATGTCCAGGCATGAACGTGTTCCCAATTTCTTCCTATTGAAGGAAAGAGCTATATTTCAGCTGAGCACCAAAAGATGTGTTAAATTAAGTTTAGCCTAAAGCTGCCTCCTTTCATAGATTGAATTTGGCCTAAAGATGTCTCCATAAAGAGTGAACTGTAGGCTGGGTGCCATTGCTCATGCCTGTAATCCTAGCATTTTGGGAGGATGTGGTGGGAGAATCGTTTGAGGTCAGGAGTTCGAGACCAGTCTGAGCAAGAGTGAGTCCCGTCTCTACTAAAAATAGAAAAATTAGCCTGGCCTGGTGGTGACACATGCCTGTAGTCCCAGCTACTCGGGAGACTGAGGCAGGAGGATCACTTGAGCCCAGGAGTTGGAGGCTGCAGTGAGCTATGATGATGCCACTGCACTCTATCCTGGGTGACAGAATAAGGCTCTCTCTCAAAAAAAAAAAAAAAAAAAAAAAAAAAGGAAAAATCTGTTAGGAGTGAACACTAACCTAACTGGACGTGTACGCACCCTGTAACCTACTCTTGTGCCTATCTCAGAGTGCAGCTAGAGTTATTACCCACAGGGGGATGATGTGTCCTAGGAAAAATGAGAACTGATGGTATCTTCTTATCTCATACATTAACATCAGGTTGCAGGGAGATTTCCGAATGCTTCACCTATTCCTTCAACAAACGTGCAACGAGTGGACAGCACCCCTCTGGGAGCATGCCAGAGATGTGAACACCGTCTCTGTCTTCATCTTGCGTTCTAGTGGAGAAACAGAGAAATAATGAAGTAGGCAGTTTCTACTCAACGCATACCAAAAGGAGTGTTTTGCAGTAGAAATGGAGGCACATCAGAGGAAATTCCCCAGGTTTGGAAATCAAAACTTTCTAAGAAAAAAATCAAACCACTTTCTGAGAAAGTGGTGTTTGGACAAAGATCTGATGGGTGAGTAGGGTGAGGGGTGGGGGTATTTAAGACCAGGGAACTTCCAGGTAGAGATTACAAAAAGCTGGGGTTCAGGAATGGGCAGAGCCACCCTGGAGAATAGTAAGGACCCTTTCCTGGCTTGGGAGACCCAGAATCAGGCAGTTAATGGCAAAAGTTGAGGCCAGAGGAGCGTCAGGGGAGGAAGGAAAAGTGCAGAAGGTTCAGACCTTGTAGATCACAATGAGGAGCTCCAGGAACAAAGTGAGACCACAGAGTGGTTGACACAGCAGGTGGCAGGGTCAAATATATAATCACGTCTTTCAGGCTGCCAAGAGGATCTTGCAATAAGGAAGAACAAGGCTGGGAACTGGAAAGGTACCACTTAGGAGAGCATCTCAGTCAAGAGAGGAAGAGAAAATGAAACCTGCATCCTGGCTGCTGGCCTTGGAGCTGGAAGGGTGTAGACTGCTCCAGGGGATATTTAGGCTCAAGAAATAAGACAGGGAGATCAAATGATGCCCACAGCCTCTCTTGAGTTGACTTTGATTTTACTTGTCTTTGTTTTTCATTCTGGACCATCTTTGAGAAGTAAGAAGTGCTGTCAGGAGAGGTCTTCTCTGAGCTTTTGTTTCATTCTTTTTATTTGTTTACTTATTTTTTTTATTTATTTATTTTGAGATAGGATCTGGCTCTGTTGCCCTGGCTAGAGTGCCATAGTGTCATCATAGCTCACTGCAGCCTCAAACTCCTGGGCTAAAGCAATCCTCCTGCCTCAGCCTCCTGCGTAGCTGGGACTACAGGTGCACACCACAACGCCAGGCTAATTTTTCTATTTTTTTTGTAGAGATGGGGTCTTGCTGTGTTGCTCAGTCTGGTCTCAAACTCCTGACGTCAATCAATCCTCCTGCCTCGGTCTCCCAAAGTGCTGGAATTATAGGCGTGAGCCACCACCCAGCGGAAAAGGCATTACAGTGAATTATCTGAGGTCACAAAGGGAAGAAAACATGCTGTTTCATTCTTACCGGGCAATAATGGAGCTCAGTGTGAGATGACAGAAGCAAATGGTCAGCCCTCACCTTGGCATCGCGGGGAATGGCATGAGGCTGGGGCAGGAAGGTGGTTTGATGATATAAAGACTGCTCTCCTGGTAAACTGTGCAGAAGTCGCTTCCACATCTGCAGTCGTCCCTTCCCAGGGCATTACCTTAGGGGGAGACGGATAAAACTCCTGGCTGGGAAAGGTCGTTAGTATAATGAGGACCATATTTCATTTTCAAATATCGAGTCAAGGGCTGCTGTCGTTTTCTGTAAATCACGCTAACAGGGCTCTGGGGCATTGAGAACTCCGGTCTTGGCTCTGCCTGTGACTGATTTCATAACTCGGGGCGAGTTCGTGGAAATGTACAGTTGGAAGGGCACCCGGACAGGTCTCTGCGGATCAACACCGCGTATTGCTTTTGATGGAAGACGTCACTCACGCGCCTCTGTGGCCCTGTGGCCGGCCCCGTCCTTACAAGACAGGGCGTGTTCCCCGAATCCGGCTTCGAATGTCTGTGCAGATGCAGAGTCCTGACCCAATGTCGTCTTTCAATGACCCCGTCATGAAGCCCATGACTCGATAATATGTCTTGACTTCGCTCTTCTCAAGCTATGTTAAACATATAGCATTTCCCCCGCAGTTCTATTTTCCAAATCTTTTATCTTTTTGGTGTCTTTTCCACCCAAATATTTCTCTTCTCTTCTCTTCTCTTC
>JAQIFY010006529.1:0-10231 GCA_028533085.1 Varecia variegata
GTGTGTATGCACGTGTGTGCATATGGCCATGTGTGCACGTATGTGTGTGCGTGTGCACCCGCACCTGTGTGCTGAAGCCGGAGGGAGAGCCGTGGACACAGAATGGGGAGGAGCCCTGTGGTCCGTGGCCAAGGGAGCAGTTTGGGAATTCCGGAAGTGTCCGTCTTCTCACGTGGCAGTGTGGCTGACACGTGGCAGTTACGGATTCTAGTTCTAAGTGTTGGGCGCCACACGGTCAAGGGCCCGGGGGCCGCTGTGGACTTTCCTCGTGGACTCAGTGCTTGGCCTCAGAGCGACGTCTGGACTTCAGTGTGGACTGTCCGTGAGCGCTGACCGGCCTGCAATCCAGGGGGCTCCCACGTGCCCGAGAGGGGGCAGGGGCCGACTTGCGGGGGAAGGGTGTCTGCGGCCCCCAGGCGTGGCGTGGAGCAGTGTCTGCCTGAGAAAAAGTCTCTTCTTTTAGTGATTTATAGTCACAGTTACTGTTAGTCGGTGGATGGTATTTAAAGTGAATTATGCTCTTTCTCAATTTTAGAGCAAATGACACAAATAAATTAGCAGTTAAATTAGCACATTGGGTGAAATACGCATAGCATTTGCAACCCTGGCAGTAAACACCTGAGATACTGCTGTGACCTTTGCCATCCCCCCCCCACCCGCCCCCAGCAGAGCTGCGGGTCCTCCGGGGCAGGTCTCCTCCGTGTCCCGGAACGGCCAGCTGGGCACTCGCTGGTCCTGGGGGGTCTTCCCAGGGCGGGGTCGCGAGTCAGTTGCGATGCGTGTCCTCCAGGTCACACTCGTGGTCCTCGTGACTGAACAGAGACGGGAGCCAGACACAGGCCTCTTCCTGGTGCCTTTCTGGCAGAATTCTGTCACTGCCATCTCCACGTGACACGCTCAGAGTCGGAACATGAGTCTCTGGCCCGCACCCTGTGCCTGCGTGTGTCCCTGTGTCCCGCCTTCCCCGTCCTGCGGCGCTGGGGCTGCTCTGCACAGTCGCCGGGCAGGGCCCTGTGGCCGCCACCCTCGCCAGGCCCAGAGACGCTGCCCGACTCCCCCACTGCACTGTCAGATTCCCACACGGCCATGGCCCCGTCCTCGGGCCGAGAACCTCTGCGTGTGGGGGTGGCCGAGGGCGCTGAGCCCGCGACGGTCCCCGACACCCTAAGTGCGTCTGAGGCTGGAGGAGCCACGTGACTTTCTCACGCTGTCTGCCCTGCTGGGGTCTCAGGACCACCTTTCCTTGCGGGCTGTGTGCCCCCTGCCTGGCACAGATGCGGGGCAGAGGAAGAGGTAACTCGAGCGGGGTGGGGGTGGGGAGCAGTGAACGCAGGGGCCCACAGGTCTGGGCCGACGCCAGGCAGAGCAGACCACGGAGACGCACCGGGCTGAGGAGTGACGTGCGTTGCCATGGAGCCACGTCCTAACTAGGAAGGCGAGACCCTTGCTCAGGGCGGAGCTCCTGTCCTCGGTGGCCGCCCGCGGGGTGCAGGGCTGGGCCCGGGGACCACTCCCGGCCGCCTGCCGGGGGAGGAGACCCGAGCAGCGGCCCCACGGCCACCTCGGGAAGGTTGGTGACTGTCTAGGGACGGCCTGAGATGCTTCCTCCTGCGAATTCCCGGCGGTTCTGGAACAGTGTTTTTCCTGCATCTTCTGCGGGTCCCCGTTTTGTGCCCTGCTCAACCCGTATTGTTTAATGTCACCGGACGCTTCAGCTGTGGGGATGTCACACCAACCCCCTCACGAGGACGTTAACGACTGGAAACTTTGGAGGGACTCCGGGGGTGAATTCCTCAGTCGTCAACTCCGTCTCCTGACCTGTCAGCTCTGTTCTCTCCAGCACCTGCCGTGGGCCAGAGCGCGGGGGCGGGGAGAGGTGGTGGGAGGTGAAACCATGAATTTCTGTGGCTCCTAAGTGCAAGAATCCCACAGTCAGGCGAGGAAGATGCGTCCTTGAGTGGACGGTCACGGCGGTGTGGTGGGTCCCCGAGCTTTCTGCCACCAGGGGCTGGTTTCTTGGAAGACGATTTTTCCACAGACGGGCGGGGGGGGGGGCAGCGCCCAGGCCATGATGCTCAGGGCAGTTCCTAACAGCCGTGGACGGGCGCAGGGCTGCGGCCTGGGACTTGGGGACGGCAGCCCTCACGCCTGCCTGGGCAGGACTAATCTGCCAGGCCAGTCGTGGAACTTTTGAATGGGTCTCAGTGGATGAATAGGAGTTTGTCAGCTGGAGAAGCAGGGACAAAGGCACTGTGCTTCGGCGGGAACGTGTTCTCAGGGTGGCTGAGAGGCTCGGTGTGTTCAGAATACCCCCAGTTCGGTTGGTCCACAGCCCTCCGCCAGGGAAGCTGTGACTGCGTCATCTCGGGCCTGGGGGCCCCATCTGGGCACTGCTCGTGCCCCCCCATTCTCGTGGCTCCTGCTCGCACCCCCGCCTATCCGTCCCCCGTGGCTCGTCCCTGGGGCCATGTGTCCTTGGCGTCCTTTCTCCATGTGGGAGCCGAGCTGGAGCACCGGCCCCCAAGGTGGGCAATGCGCCCGGCGTCCTCTCCCCTTCCCGCCTCACGGAGGTTTCCGGTGTCCTCCCGGTGTCCACGGTGTTCCTCTTCCTCCTTCTCCTCTTCCCTCTTCCTCCTCCTGTCCCCTCCGGGCTGTGGCCGCGGTGGCCACTGTTTTGCTTCCGTGCCCGGCTCTGTGCGCATCAGCAGACGGCCCTGGGCTCCGCGCTCCGCTCCCCGCGTGGTGCGTGCCCGTGGTGTGCGTGAGGCGTGCGGCGCTGGCGAGAAGGACTCGGAGGCCCCGGTGTCTCTCGTGCCGATGCCGGCGGTAAACTCTGCCCGCAGCCTGGGGCCGGCCAGCCAGGCCGCTCGGCACGCGGACCGGGCCAGGAGGCCGCCTGCACCCACAGGACGGGGTGGGCCCCGCGTGCGCCATCGTGGAGAGGCTGGGCCCGGACAGCTGCCTGTGGCCACCACGCCCCTGCGAGACCCCGGCTGCCCCGGTGCGGCCTGTGGACACGGCCTCTTCCCTCGGCGCTGACCTGTCTCTTCTCTGCTTCCTGCAGGCTGCTTGCTGGAGGACGGCCTCTGCGGCCCGGCGGAGCTCTGCGTGGACGGTGAGTGTGACGCGCTGACGGCTGCTGGCCCTGGGTCTGCCTCCCTCCTGCCAGCCCTGCGGCCCGGCGGCCCGACCACGCCGCACCGGCTGTCTCCACGCTGGGACTTGCCGGTGTTAAGGGGAGGAAAGGCGAAGTTAGTGGGCGCCCTCGCACCCATGGCTCCCTGCACAGGCTGGGCGCCCGTGGAGGCCTCGGGCCACCCTTCTGGGGCTCTTGGCGGGGTGGCACCCCTTCCTCTAGCCCTGGGCAGCCCACCTGAGCACAGGTGCTCCCTAGTCCGCCTCACCTGGGCACGCGCGTCCCGTGACAAGCAAAAACGCGGAGCTTGTGCCGTGGAGGGGCCGGTCCCGACTCTCAACCTGGAGCTTCCAGGCTGGAAACGGCGCATGTGTCCCGGCAGCTCCGCGGGTGAGAGTCACGCTGTTGGTGGTGTGGAGCGAGCTGCTGTGTGTTTTCTTCTTGGGGAGATTTCTGTGCAGAACACGCCGTGTGACTGGGATTAGGGGAACAGCAGGAGGGAAACCGCACAGGTCGTGAGGTTTTGGGGGGGGGCGGGCGGTGGGCGCAAGGTTCTGGCCGCACGTCTCGTGGCCCCTTGGCATGTGCTTGTGCCACTTTTATTTGGAGGCAACATTTAAAAATATGATATTTAAAAACACGTTATCTGCGTGGACACGAAGGTTTGACGATACAGGGCGCAGGGGTGTGTGTTTGACCTTATCAGAGACACGGACGCAGCAGAGTGGGAGCTGCGACCGTTTCCCTCGTCTGCCAGGGACAGGCAGGTGGGGCGTCGTGGGACCCTCTCGGGTCTTCCCGTCCCGAACTTGGACTTGCCTCCCCGCATGGAATGGCGTTAATGTTACATTAAGATAATAACTTCAAATTCTTTGGAAGAGAAAAGCAATTTAAATGTAAACACGAGTGTTCGGGTCTCGATTGACAGAAACAGCAGCATTTGCTATTTGTTTCCAGCACAGTTAAGGTCCAGGAAATAGCACAGGGGATGGAGCCGTGTGCTTCACGCAGCTGGCGAGGAGCCAGGCAAAGCCGTGTGGTTGCCTCGGTGACTGCGTAACGGCAGCCGGTCGGCCCGGTGTGGCCGCAGAGGACGGTGGACGGGAGGCCGCGGCGGAGTCTGGGACATTGTGCCGCCAGACGCGGGGCCTCTCCCTCTTCTCTCCTTCTCTAGAGATGCAAGCAGAAACGTGTGATCCTACTAAGCTCACGTATGTTTTCAAAGAGCCCAGCAGAGCTTGCTAATAAAAATTAAGATGTTTGGATGGAAAGAGATACCTCGTAAGGAAAGTCAGAGGGCGGACGCATGGCCGCACACAGGTCAGGAGGAGCCTGTCTAAAAGCAACCAGAGAACGACAGGTGTCGGTGCGGACGGGGCGGGACGGGAGCCTGTGAACCGCCGGCAGGATGGCAGGTGCCACGCACTGCGGGCAACGGGGCGCCGGCCCCCAGACAGCCAGAAGCAGAACTGCCGTGGGGGCCGGCCGCCGCCTTCCGGGCAGGAGGGGACGGGAAGCAAGTTCTCAAAGCGCCGTCTGCGGCCTCGCTCTCCGCAGCGGCATTTGCGACGTCTCACGGCAGAAGCAGCCTCGGAGTCCACGGTGCGAGGACGGATGAGCAGGGCGTGGTCTGTGCTCGTGGTGGACGGAGAGGCCGACACCTGCTGTCACACGGATCGGCCCTGGGGCCCACGCCGGGGGACAGGAGCCAGTCACAAAGGGACAAGTACCGGGGGCGAGTACAAGGGGCTCGTGTGCTGGCGCCCCGCCCGGCGCGTGGATCCTCGAGCTGTCCAAGACCTGGTCCCCTCCTGCGCTTGCCGCTGTGGAGCACTCGCAGCAGGGCCCCCCGTCTCCCACACTTTGCGCCCCGTCCAGGAGCCGACCTCGAGCTCGGGGAGAACAGCAGGCCTGACCGAGCGGTGACCGAAGCAGCACCTGGCGCTGCACCTGCCCGCACCACCTGACCGGGCCGGACCGGACTCACTGGTCAGGAGCTCAGGGACGTGCCCTGCCCCGCGTGCCGCTGCGTGAGGGCCATCGTCCAGCGTGGGGATCGCGGCCCCGTCCTGTCACGTTTTACGGCCTCGCAGCTTCCGTGTCCTGCCCCGACCGCGTCTCTGCCTGCGGGAGCTTCCCTCTCTCCCGGCCACGCGTGGGCCCACGGAGGAGCTTCCCTCTCTCCCGGCCACGCGTGAGCACACGGGGGAGCTTCCCTCTCTCCCGGCCACGCGTGGGCCCACGGAGGAGCTTCCCTCTCTCCCGGCCACGCGTGGGCGCACGGAGGAGCTTCCCTCTCTCCCGGCCACGCGTGAGCGCACGGAGGAGCTTCCCTCTCTCCCGGCCACGCGTGGGCACGTGGACACACGCCATGGCGGAGGCCGGGACACCGCACTGTGCCTCTGTGGGCAGCGCGGGCTCGGCAGGGCTGCGAACAGTGACCTCGATGCCCCCCGGTCGCACCTTCCAGTTGCTCCTTCAGGACGGCACCACGCAGCCCACGGAGGGGCCACACACCCCGCGCAGCAGGCGCCGGGCCTGCCCCTTTGGGGACATCTGTGGGTTTCCATCAGCCTGTAGAAAAGACGTGTCGTCGGCATGGCAAAGATGTTTTTTTGCCTTAATGGAGAATTTGGCGCATTCTGTCACGTCCACTTCTCGGGTCGTCATCTTGGACGCACTTCTGTGTCACTGGTGGAAGACGGCAGAAAGTCTGACTTTATGAGAAGGGAGATTCTGGACATTTTGGCATTTCACCTGCTTCTCTCTTTCAGGTGTGTCATGTGTTGCTTTACACGTGAATGGTACAGTAACATGTGGGTGTGTTCTCGCTCACAGGAACAACCTACAGTGCCAGCAAAGTGCGTGCAGGTGGGGCGTGTGCAGTTGTGCGTTTTCCCATGTCACCGGCCGTGTCTTGCAGCACAGCCGAGCCTGGGAGCAGCTACCACCACAGACTGGCCGCAGCCACACGGCACCCTGGGTCTCGGCACGTGTGCCGGGAGCTGGGAGACCTGGAGACTCGGACCGGGCAGGGGGACTCGTGCCCGACGGGACCAGCTGGGCACCGCGTGGGCTCAGGCCTGCCCTCTGCAGCCGCCCCAGAGGCCCCACAGGACGCGCCACAGCCGGCCTGCCCGTCGGCGTCTGGCCTGACGCCCAGGCTTACGGCTTTTCTGCCTGCGGCTCCGGACGCTGCCTCGCCCTGTCCCCAGGCCGTGGCGTCCTGAGACCGCAGCTGGACACGCAGGATCGCACCACTCAGGGTGCCGGGAGTCTCGTTCCACTCTCGGCTTCCATTAATCAAACCCGAAAGAGGATGGAAATTAATTACTGAGTCAAACCGTGTGAGCTGAGCTCAATTTGGCATATTAATGGGAAAAGCAGCAATTTCAAGCCTTCACGTTAATGACTTGAGGTGAGTTAGCATTGATTCAGCACCATCTGAATCTCATACGTGTGAGCACGGCTGGGCACGCGGGCTCTGCAGATGCCGTTTGCTGCTCATGCCACACAAGGTTTCTCAGGGAGGAGGAGGAGGAGGAGGAGGAGGAGAAGGAGGAGCAGGGCACAGCGGACGTGCACCCGTCTGCCTGCCTGGGTGGGAGCGTTTTTCAGACTCTCACCCCACGTTGTCCGGCGTTGGCAGCGAGGCAGCCGGCGGAGGGAGATTGACAGCGCCTGGCGGGGTCCCGCCCCTCCCTCATGTGTGGATTTCATGGCCACACGGGTTGATCCTTTGTACATTTTGGGCTGCAGTTATTGGTGACTTAAGACGTCACACGTGTGCTGGAGACCAAGGGCTCTGGTTTTGTGTTGGCACCACCGTGCCATGTCGATGTCACTGGTGTGACCTGAATTTGGTTCTCTTTGGTGTGACTTTGTAACTGAAATGGTAAATACTGGAGGAATCGCATGAGTGTCTCGTTCTCAGTGAGCAGCGTGAGGCACGCGGACCCCGTAGGGGGCGTGTGCAGGTCACAGAGCCCAGACGTGCTGCCCTGGGCGCGAGGTCTGCCCCCGTGGCAGGAGCGGAGGAGAGAACTCTGAGAGTCGTGTCTGCGCGGCGCAGTTTTGCGTGTCTGACTCCCGACTTCCTCCCACTAGGCTGCCGTGGTGACGCTCACGCGGGCCGTGCTGAGCTCCCACTAAGGGAACCGTCGCCCCCTAACCCAGGCGGCCCCCGAGTGGGTGCTGGCCCTCGCTGGGACCCTCAGCGTGGTGTGACCTGACGGCTCTTGACCCCGCAGGCCTGAGACCTGGGGGGCAGGTTTCCCAGAAGGTCCTGGAATCCCGGAGGCAGAACCATGAGGCCCAGACTGCGTGGGCGGCAGTCGGAGAGTGGGGTCTTCCCGCCATGGAGCCTGGCAGTGCCGTCGCCCTTCGATGAAGGGGCAGCTCCTCCGTGTGAGCTGCGTCCCCTGCCTCCCTCGCCGTGGCCGGGGCTTGTGTAATGAGTGACGGCTGTGAGTGGGTGACACGGGCAGCACAGACAGCACCTGGGTCGGTGCCCACAACCGAGGCCGTGTCTGTCGCCACTGCCCTTGCCCGAGTGTGAGCTCATCTGCTTACGCGCCGGGTCCGGGTCCACCCGGGAGTGTCACCGAGGTGGAAGAAAGGGACGTTCCGTCACAAGGAGGTCTCGGGCCTGGGTGAAACAAATTGGCAAATCACATGATACCAGAGCCAAGAAATGTGAATATCCGAGGTTTACACTGGAGTATTACAGTTTTTGCTTTGAAAATCTTTTTTAGAACATTTGGTTCCTAAGATATTTATGGCTAACTGGTTTTTAAAAAATTCATGTTTAAAACAACAGGTTTTTTTTCTTCCAGTTTCTTGTTGTCTCGTTGTCGACGGTTAGACCGTGGGGCGGTCGGCGCTGTTTTTCAAAGCCAAGGTGGGGTGTTAACGAGCGGATTTCGGATCCTCCTGGAGGTCCTGAGCCAGTGACAGTGTCTTCCTGGGGCCGTGTTGGGGCTGAGTGGCCGCTGCTCGGAATCAGGAAGCCTGTCCTCCTCCTCCCAGAGTCCGGTTGCCACGGAGACTATAAATAAATTATGGATGCGGGAGAGGCGTTGTGCACGGGGAGGCTCTGGCGGGGGGACTGCGCCCGGCCCGCCGCCTTTGGCCCGTTGGGGTGGTTTGTTCGGAGGATGGACGTGCGGTCCGGAGGGCTTCAAGGTCTTAACGTATTTTTACAGCCTTCTCCTTAGGACTCCGAGTTGCCGCGATGTTTAGAGAAATCTGCTAAATCCTGATTCGATGTTGGCCCATTTGCTAAAGGGGTTGGAAGGGACAGGAAACTGGTTTGGGGATCGCGGAGCCGCCGCTGCTCTCAGCCACGGCCAGAGGGTGGATGACAAATGTGCCTCGGTGGTCACACCACTTTGAAAAGACAGAAACTTTTATTATTAAAGCAAAATAGTTAAAAACCTGGGTTCAAGAGATCGTATATACAACAGAGAACATAGATTTTGGCGTGTGGGTAGCTGATGCCTGTGTAGGGCCTGATTTCCGTGGTCTGGCCGGGGCCGTGGGTGAATGGGTGGAGGTCGGCTCTCGGGCTGTGCCGCCGGGTTCCACGTGTCAACCCTCCCTCAGCCGGTTCCCGCCGCCAACGCGGCGTCACTAAGGCTGGCACTGGGAGATGTGGACAGTCCGTTCCCGGGAGCCCTTGCCCACGGGCTGGGCCATGGCATTTCACACATTTGTCTGACCCTCTTCAACACGGTTTCTGCGAGGTGCAGCCTGAGTGTTGAAGGGCAGGTGATTCCAGACGGTGCCAACGTCTGTGTCACCCCTAACTCAGGTGATTTTCACAGCCTGAGCTCAAGGGGTACAAGCTTAGTGTGCGGTCATTTAGGAACCTGCTCGGATTTTTCCCGATGCTCGTGAGCTGGAGACACCGCACACTGCGCTTGTGCGGAGTGATGTGAGCAGCAGCCGTGCGTTTGTGTCGGGTTTTGTGGCTCTCCCAGTGTGTCCACGTACGGGACCTTCCTGTTTCCGCACCATTCCTGAGCGGGAAGAGGGTCGGTATTTTTGTTCTCATGTGTCTGATGGCAAGCTCAGTCCTTAGATGTTACGTACAGGAGAAACGCGGGCAGAACCAGGTCTGGGCCACGCTGGGCCAGGGGCCTCTGTTCCTGGTTCAGCTCCACACGGGCCTCCCCAAGGGGTTTATGGCAGTTCACCACCATCTGCCTGTCACGTGTTCCAGGTTTGCTGCCGGGGTCCACGGTCACCTCCGCTTGTCTCCTGTGACTTCCTTGTGGCTCTGGCAGGAGAGGACGTGGCAGTTTCCCGGTCAGCCGAGCCGAGGTGCAGAGACACCGCGTATGTGCAGCATCTCCAAGCGCCAGGATGGGACGGAGGCGTTAGCTGAGCACGCGGGGCTGCGACTGTGTCTTCTGTCCTCCCAGAGGACGGTTAGAAGGAGCCAGGAGGGACACACATGACCCGAGAGGAAACCGCGGGCTAGAAGCCCCCATTTGGGAATGTTCTTGGTTTACATTCAGAAACAAGAGAAAATGATTTGTAGAGAGTTTTTCCTCCATTCATTTACTTGAAATCCGTTTTGTTAATGGGTTTTTTTTTTTTTTGACCTTCTCTGTTGGAGTCACTTCAGCACCACAGCGCCAGGTTTCTCACCTGTACCAGGAGGTCAGCGCATCCCTGGTTTCTACACCTGGAAACAGCGGGGTCAGATCTCGGGGGCGGGGCACGGGCGGCAACTTTCTCTTTTGCTTTTTCTCTCGCAGCTTCCTAAGGTGACCGTAAGGTGCAACAAGAGTTGAGGGCCACTGGGCCAGTGATCTCTGTGAAACCTTCCGGCCCTAAAAATTCCAGGACATTTGCCCTGAAACACCAGCTGTGCTTTGTGCAACAAAGCCAAAGGTGTGGAGAGGGAATTCAGTCTCCTCATTAGTGCTTCGATGGTTTGTTAGCAAGAGCATCATTAGCATGAAAGATATTTCCCTGTGGACATGCAAATCAATGCAAATGACTAATTTGCCATTTAAGAGTTTGTAAATTGCAATGCAGAATTGTCTTAGGTAAATAACCCTAGCCTAATTGAGTGACAGTGTTCTG
>JAQIFY010000653.1:0-14883 GCA_028533085.1 Varecia variegata
TTGCAGAGTAAAACATTTTTACAATGTATTGAAAATATGTTGCAGAGTAAAACATTTAGGTTGCAACATACTTGGTATGATACAATCTATATGCAAAACCTACAAAAGCACTATATATATAGTTAAAAGTACCTATTATTGTATTTATATATGTAATATACATATATATTATCTCACAGATACAGAAAAATATATACACACAGACACATACCAAGTTTGGATATATATGTATTAATATTTACATACACACACATATACATACACACATGCACACACTTTTTGGGTCTATATAAATACACACACCCCCCTCACAATAGCATTTCCTGCCAGATCGTGAAGTTAGCTGCACCAGAGGAAGGCAGCTTTCCATTATTTATATAATATTCCATTTTTCAAAGAGAAATATATTCACAAAACACTTGCATATGTAATACTATCACAGAAAAAAACAATTCACCAATAATTAATTTTGAATCATGAAACATAGGGATTTAACAAAAAGAATGAATGTAATAAGAGATGCAATGATGTGAGAACAAAAAAAAAAAAAACCCAGGCTGAGCGCAGCTTAGCCTGTCTGGGGACACAAAGTAGAAGACCCACGCTGTTTCTCTTTGCTGTTGGAGCCTGCGTGATGCATGGATACCCAGCCAGTAACCCAATCACGGAAGATGGGACCGAGCACTTACAACACACACATCAATTCAGATGAGTGCGATTGCTTTTCTACGACAAATACAAGATTAGAAGGAAAAAGCAATGCATCAGACGTCATTTTATGGGGATCTCGGTAATGCCTTTGACACGCGCTATAAAATTTAAGTGTAAAATACATTCATATTCACTGGTTAATGCATGTCAGAGCACATGCACCCCCAGTTGAAAACTTGGCATATCTTTAACAAAAAGATAAGTGTATAGATCCACATTCAGGGACGCATTTGTACCTGCTTGTGGTAAATCGTTAATTCACATGTTATGGACTGAATTGTTTCCCCTGACTTCATGTGTTGCAGCCCTGACCCCCAGGACCTCAGACTGTGGCTGTGTTTGGAGATGGGTCTTCAAAGAGGAGATTAAGGTAAACTGAGGTCACTAGGGTGGGCCCTGATCCAACAGGACCAGTGTCCTTATAAGCAGAGGAGACGAGGACACAGACACCCACAGAGGGACGACCCGTGAGGACACAGGAAGAAGACGGCGTCTACACGCCCAGGAGAGAGGCCTCAGGAGGAACCAGCCCTGAGATGCCTGGATCCGAGACTTCCAGCCTCCAGGACGGGAGAGGATAAATGTCTGTGGTTTAAGCCGCCCGGTCCATGGCATTTTGTTATAGCGGCCCTAGCAAACTAATACAGCATGATTTTAGGAGAAAACAGCCTTGCAAATTATATTAGCAGCAATCAGTCTGTCTGCAGATCCCACAGAACACTGCTTATTTTAGCCCACGTCAGGTCCAGCCTCTGAGCAGCATGCGACTCTATCTGACACTCGTTAGGAATGTTCTGGCATCTGTGCGCCTGTTCCCCGTACCTGGAGCAGCAGGGGATGGAAGAGTGGAGCTTAGAGAGGCCCCTGCCGTGTTAGCAAACCCTGCAAAGTTGCTATTCTCTCTCAAACTTGACCTGCAAAAAAATCGGCACATAACACTTTGCAGAATATACCACTAAATTTCAACTTATGATCAATCAATCACCAAATAATGTTTAAGTTTGAAAAATTCAATGATAGGACAAAATTAAAAAGCACTCTCAAGAACCAATAGACTATATCTGGACAAGCGTACCCTGTCAAATCAATACTATGCTAAGGTCACATTTTTGTGATTTGTGTTTGAGTTGAAAAGCAGTGATGACATCCTTTTGACCCAAACATGTTGGTACAAGTATTCGCACCTCACTGCACACAACATTGCTAACCAGATACCGCACTGAAAACTAAATCATTAACAATAAAGCCAAACCAAGTATGACCCATAATCAAAAGATCAGGACGCCAGGATACAATATTAATATCTCTGACTACACACAACACCTGTGATGCCCAATAACAGAGTCTACTTCTCCCAAAATTGTGGGAATTGGGGGCAGCTTCAGATCCAGCTGATGTTCAGGAAAGTTGCCAACAACCCCTTTGCAGCTGGGGTTGCTAGTAAAATAATGAATGGGCACCTTTAGCAAAACTCTAGGAATTCACTCATTCGATTTCTGTATTTTAATAACAGGTTACTGGGAAACAGCGCTTGTCCCTAAGTGGACATCGGTAAGTAATACCTGGGAGGTCGGCAGTGTTGGCTTGTAAGAAACAAAGATGGAATTGCATTTCTATTAATATGTAAGCTCATCACCCAAGAGCAGCCAGGAATCACTCACAGTTCTATGTCATCCCAAATTTCCTTCCTTCCTTCCTTCCTTCCTTCCTTCCTTCCTTCCTTCCTTCTTTCCTTCCTTCCTTCTTTCCTTCCTTCCTTCTTTCCTTCCTTCCTTCCTTCCTCCCCGTGTAGCATCTGATGCAAGCTCAGAACCCTCCATCTGAAAATGATGCATACATACCCACATGTAGAAAGTTTTGCACATAAATTTCAGATGATTCATGAACCCCCTGAGACTCTTTCATGGACCTAATACACCAGAATAAAATTAGCTTCTATCTTAACACACACAGACACACACACACACAGACACACACACACCCACACACAGACACACACACACACACAGCTATTTCTTCCACAAAGCAGGACATCTACAGCCAAGACCCAACATTCTTCCAACAGAAAGACCCATCAACTGGAGAATTCTCATAACTGAAGTACGCAGATAATCCGTAGATATTGAACACGAGGAGCCCTGATTAATATTTCAAGCCGCGCGTCCGTGGGCTGCCTTCAATGACCCCGCGGGAAACTCCAGCCCTGACGAGAAACCAGGGTGTTTCCGCAGAGCAGGGCCAGCTCACAACGGGAGTTTGTTATTCAGGCCACAAGCTCTGCATGGAAGTTTTTGATGTTTTCTTTTCCTTTTTTTTATTTTCCTGCCCATCAGTGATAAAAACAAAACATCAGACGAGTGTCCAACTGCGACAATCGCTTTGTGCCATTTCAAACCCCCTGAGCCCCCGGCCTCCCACGACTTGGGCAACATTCTCTTCTCAGTTTTCAAACTCTGCTCTTAGTGGTGTCATCATACCAGGAAAAAAAAATAAATGATGTGTTGGTGAACAATCGGGTGACAATGTGTGACTCAGCCAGCCACACGGGCAGCGTGACTAACGCTCCCTAACCACTATCCTTCCATATAAGGGAGCTGTTGAACTCACGTTGCATTTTTGAGCCGAGGTGCATGCGTTTCCTCCTCTGCAAGGATGAGTTGCCGAGAAAAAAGCGTATTGAAGATGGAGGTTGGTGTTCACCTGAACAGAATTAGGGGCAGGTAAGCCCCAACCTCGATGCTGTCACGCACACAACACACAAATCAAAACAGACTCGGGAGAAATCTGAGCAGTAGCTGGTGAAGGAAGAAAACCCCGGTGAGAGAAGCAGGGAGCAGACCCTGTGAGTAAAACCGCAAGAGGAGGCCGGGCGCGGTGGCTCACGCCTGTAATCCCAGCACTCTGGGAGGCCGAGGCGGGTGGATCGCTCGAGGTCAGGAGTTCAAGACCAGCCTGAGCAAGAGCGAGACCCCGTCTCTACTAAAAATAGAAAGAAATTATATGGACAGCTAAAAAAATATATATAGAAAAAATTAGCCGGGCATGGTGGCGCATGCCTGTAGTCCCAGCTACTTGGGAGGCTGAGGCAGTAGGATTGCTTGAGCCCAGGAGTTTGAGGTTGCTGTGAGCTAGGCTGATGCCATGGCACTCACTTTAGCCCGGGCAACAGAGTGAGACTCTGTCTCAAAAAAAAATTAAAAAAAAAAAAACTGCAAGAGGAAAAGGAGGTATGTTTATTCCGCAAACTTCACCATGTGCCCGAGAGGCGGAGTGTCATGTGCGGCACAGACTCTGACCTCAGCCGACTTACGATGAATCCCTTATATATAAAATATAAAACATGGTGAAGACGGTGTGATATGTGTGCAACGCATCCTGCAGACAAGACACAATTAGGCAGAACTGCATCGAAACGGAAGAGCCGCAGTGAAGAATCCTCTCTCAGCTCTTTGCTGGCGTGATGGTTAATTTTATGCATCCCCTGGACTCAGGGACACCCATGTAAACAGAAAAGCGCAATTTCTGCGCGGGTCGGTGAGGGTGTTTGGGGAGGGGATGAGCACGTGAATCGTGTCCTGAGTGACAGAGACCCGCCCTCGCCAAGGTGGGTGCACGTTGCCCCTCTGTCCAGCGCCGGAGCAGAACACAACCGTGGAGGGACTGAGCATCCTCTCTCTCCTTTTGCTCTGGGACACCTGTCTTCTCCTCTTGGACGTCGGAGCCCCTGGTTCTCGGACTTTCGACCTTATAGCACCGTGCACCTGACTCTCAGGACTTCGGAATTAGACTAGATGTGAGCGATGAGGTCGTCTGGGTCTGTGGCTTGCAGAGGGTCCATGGTGGGGTTTCTGGGCTTCCACGATCAGGTGAGCCAATTGCTATAAACAATCTCTCTCTCCCTGTCCCTAGCTCCTTCTCTCTCTCTCCCTGCATATGCATTCTCCTATTTCTTGGCAGAACCCTGCCGGATACACCTGGGTTTCCAGACTGAGGATCTGATCAATAATCTGAGTCATGAGAGAGGCAGGCAGTGCCCGACTCAAAACCTTCTTGGCCAGACAACGTCTCAGAACGGTTTTCCACGGGGAAGCCAGGCAGGGTAAAATGGGAACAGTGTCTTGCGACATTGTTTAACACATTGGAGACACTCTCGCTGCCTCGGAGAAGGGACCTCGTGTGAATTCGAAAGGAATTAGCTGCACAAAAACGAGAACACGGGAAAGCCCTGAGACCTCAGCGCAAAGCCAAAATGATGCCCAAGTTCGCGGATCCAGCCTACGTCAAAAAGCCAACGGGGCTGCAACTGTCCGGCTCGAACAAGAAAGACGGAGGCTGTACCTGCCGTGGGCAGGGCAGTTATGCTGGTTGCTAGCGGCTGTTGTACCTGGAAGAAAGAGAGCTACGCTTCACTTGACTCAGTGAGGATTTTCTCCAGTGACGGGGTGGAAAAAGGGGAAAAAATAGGGGTGAGGTTCAATCTTAAAGGAAGTTTGTTAAAGCAGGGGTCTCCAACCTGTGCTGAGCTGTGTAATCATTTCTTTATATATTTCAATGTAATATATAAATTTCAACCAGGTGTGGTGGCTCATGCCTGTAATCCCAGCACTGTGGGAGACTGAGGTCAGGAGTTCAAGACCAGCCTGAGCAAGAGCGAGACCCCCCTCTCTACTAAAAATTGAAAAAGTTAGCCAGATGACTGAAAATCAAAAAAAAATATTAGCCGGGCATGGTGGTGCATGCCTGTAGTCCCAGCTACTTGGGAGGCTGAGGCAGGAGGATTGCTTGAGCCCAGGAGTTGGAGGTTGCTGTGAGCTAGGCTGACACCACGGCACTCTAGCCTGGGCAACAGAGTGAGACTGTGTCTCAAATAAATAAATAAATAAAAAACATTAAAAAAATAAATTTCTTTACATGTTACAATGTAATAATAATAGAAATAAAGTGCACAAGGAATGTAATGTGCTTGAATGATGGTGAAAGCATGCCCTCCACCCCCACTGAAAAATAGTCTTCCATGAAAACGGTCCCTGGTGCCAAAAAGGTTGGGGACCGATTAAAGGATACAAAATTACAGCCAGATAGGAGGAGGAAGGTCTGGTGTTCTGTCACACTGTAGGATGAATACAGTTAACATTCATATGTTACATAGTTTCCAACAGCCAGGAAAAGGATGTTGAATGTTCCCAACACAAAGAAATGGTAAGTGTTCTAGCTGATGGATACAGTAACCACCCTGATGTGACCACTGCACGTTGCATGTATCTAAACCTCACCGTGTTTCATCTTCAATCCCAGACCACGGAACACTACTCAGCCGTGCACACAGATGAAGTACTGGCACCCACTCCAACACAGATGCACATCATTGCACTTCACCCTGCAGGCCACAGATCAGCTACAAGAAAACCCTTCTCATTAGATGAAAAGAAAAGGGATACTCGTTATTACAAAAAGCCGGTGTTTGCAGGCACTGGCTAAGCCACACCGTCACCAACAGCTGCGCACACCGGCAGTCCCTTCCCAGGCACGTGCAAACCCCGAGATTCTTAAAACTCTGCACAGCAGGGTCTCCCTGTACACACACGTTTAGGAGACCCAACAAGCGGATGTGCAGGTAATCGCACGGTGTTAGTGACGGATGGTGCTGGGTTTTGATTCTATCTGATATCGCTTGAAATAGTTTCCTTTGCTCGAGGCACAATGGTATCTTGCAGGCTCATCTGTCGAGCTTAGCGGACGTTTTTGGCTAAAAAAAGAAATGGAGAGAGATAAGGAACAGGACGAGAAAGCAGAAGAGAGACAGGTGCACCTCGGAGTGCAGGACCCGCATGAGGCAGGTGGGGAGTGGAGATTTGGGGAGATAGGTGTCCAGAGATGCTGCGTAGCTCGCTGGTTACAGTTGGGAGCTGAGAATGAAAGAAAAAGGGACATGGAGGGAGAGATAGAGGCAGAGAGAGAAGGAGAGACAGAGAGATATTTATTAAGAGAGAGAGAGACAAGAGACAGCCCTGGGGTTGGGGACCACCTAAGAATGCAGAGAAAACAATTACAAAGACTGGAGAAAATGTATTCAAATCCTTCAAGAGCAGGGATGGTGGGTGTGTCTTGTCCCATGAAAATCTGTGTGTTTGCACCTGTGAGAACATTTTAAATCACTCGCATTTTGGGTTCTTCCTCAAGTGTTTGTATATTGTGAGCAAAATTTTAATGCATTTGCTCTCAATAAAGTGGACACAAATTAATGTGACTTTGGGCACTGCAGGGGGAAGTGTGGGCACATTGGGAACCAGTGGCCCGATGTCTCTTTGATCCCAGAAAACCGAAGCGTTGGTCTTGAAGCACTGCGGTAAGAAGCAGATTATGCCCGGGAGGCATCTGAATAAATCTCTAACATCCATTAGGCACAACAGGAAAATCGCCTTCAAAATGGCAAATATGGAATGAGCAGACCCCAGAACGACTGGACGTCGAAGCTGTCACACTATGTCCATCCTTTGAGCATCCCTTCACCCTTGAGGAGTCCAATTCAAAGCCAGTTCTCCCTTGGCAACCTCAGTTCTCACAGTTTATTCTACAGATATTCCTGACCGTGTGAGCAAAGATACAAGAAACACACACCATTTGCCATAACACTGTCTGTAATTACGGACAAAAGTCTGAAAATAGCAGGGCACCCATCAGCGAGGGATGTGTTAGATGCCACATAGTGCGTTTCTGTTGTGGAATAGTATGCAGTCAGGAAAAAGAAAAGGCCATTCCACATGCAATCACACAGAGCCATCTCCAATGCATAAGTGAAAAACAAGGTGTAGAAGGATGGAGGTACGATGTCACTGTTTGCTTTTAAAATATTTACCTCCTCCTCTGAAAATGTTTTGCTTGGTGGTGTGTATTTCCAAAAGAAATGAATGAACTGTGGGTTTGTTTTTTTTTTAATAGTTAGAAAGATCTTACACATGAAGAAGATTGAGGATTACGCTCATATCTATTCTTTCACTAGCTTTTGCAAACTGGGCTGGGATGAGTCATCTAGTTAAGCTTAAAAATATATTGGCTTTTAATCTACCATAATTTTTTGTGGGTCACAGAAACATGATTTGTTTGGAGCAAGCGTGGGCACCCCTGTCTTGTTCCTGATCTTAGAGGGAAACCGGTCAGCCCTTCACCACTGAGTTCGATGTTAGCTGTGGGTTTTCCGTACACACCCGTTACAGGGCTGAAGATCTTTTTCTCTATCCCCACCTTGCTGCTCATTTTCATCACAAATAGATTTTGATTCTTGTCAAATGCTGCTGCTGCATCTTTGGAGATGATCACATGGATTTTCCTCTTCAGTGCATTGCTTTGGTTAATTACATTGATTTTCAAATGTTAAACCAGCCCTTGCTGTATTCACAGAATAAATCTCCCATGGCCATGATGATGTCATACATAGATAGATAGATAGATAGATAGATGGATGGATACATAGATAATAGATTTTTCTTTGATTTGTTAATATATTTTGTTGAAAATTTCGGCTTCTAGGTTAAGCCATGCCTTCCTTCTCTTATAATTTTTCTCTCTTTTTTGGTATTGCAGTAACCTTGGCTTTTATAAAATGAGCCAGGAAGTGTCCAGTGCCGTGCTATTAATGCTTCAGAAAGTGTGTGTGCTAAATGAGCACACTCCTTCCCTAAACGCTTGATGGAATTGGCCAGGGAAGATGTCCAAAGAGCTTTCTTTGTTGGCAGGTGTTAAACTAAGAATGCATCATTTTTGGTCAACGTAGAACTGTTCAGGTTGCCGTTTCTTCTTGAGTGAGCCTTGGTAGTCTGTGTCTTTCAAGGAATTCGTTTGTTTTATCAATGCTGCCAAACGTTTGTGCATGAGGTTTTTTTATAGTTCTATTTCAGTATCCTTTTTTATTTTTATTTTTTTAATTCAGAATATTATGGAGGTACAAATGTTTAGGTTACATATATTGCTTTTGCCCTGTCCGAGTCAGAGCCACAAGCATGCCTGTGTAATGAACATTACATTATCTAATAAGTATTATATTATGTAATACAAACCTTATATTTATTTATTTATTCTTTTTTTTTTTGAGACAGAGTCTTGCTCTGTTGCCCAGGCTAGAGTGCCGTGGCATCAGCCTAGCTCATTGCAACCTCAGACTCTTGGGCTCAAGTGATCCTCCTGCCTCAGCCTCCCGAGTAGCTGGGATGACAGGTATGCGCCACCATGCCTGGCTAATTTTTCTATATATATTTTTAGTTGTCCAGATAATTTCTTTCCATTTTTTTAGTAGATACGGGGTCTCGCTCTTGCTCAGGCTGGTCTCGAACTCCTGAGCTCAAATAACCCACCCGCCTCGGCCTCCCAGAGTGCTAGGATTACAGGCGTGAGCCACCGCACCCGGTCCAAACCTTATATTTATGTGCCATACATGTTTCCCAAAGGACTGGGATAGCTGTTGTGTTCCACAATTTTTGACATGGCATTTTAATTCAATTGAAAATACTTTTAAATTGCAGTTTTAATTTCTCCTCTGACCCATGTGTTATTTAGCTGTGTACTTTTTAAAAAGTTTCCAGATATTTGGGGATTTTCAAGATACCTTTCTGTTATTGATTACTGGTTTAATTCTTTCTATGATTTACATGTATATTATGTTATTTTAATTCTTTTAAATTCGTTAAGGTTTGTTTTACAGCTTGGGATATGGTCTATGTTGTTGGAAGTTCCCTGTGCACTTATACATGTTTTCTGCTGTCGTTACGGAGAGGGCTCCGTAAATGTCAATCGAGTCATTGATTGGATAGTGTTGATAAAGTCTCCTGTGTCCTGACTGATTTTCTGTCTACTTGTTCTCTCAGTTACTGAAAGAGGAGTGTTCATGTTCCCAACTCTAATCATGCATTTGCCTATTTTCTCCTTTGAATTCTTTCTCTCTCTCTTTTTTTTTTTTTTTTGCTTTATTTATTTTGAGAATTTGTTTTGCATGGCATACAGAATCAAAATTGCTATGTCTCCTTGGTGAACTGCATTGCATACTGTGACGTCTCGTTCCATGACGGTTATTGTTCTGAAGTCTGCTTTGCCCGATACCAACACGATCTCTCGTCCGTTGCATTTCATACCTTCACACCTGTCTATATAGTCTCATATATTTGCATTTACCACAAGGGCAGGATGTGGAAAATGTATACCAAACCTCCCTCATCGTTTTACAAACAGAAAAACCACAGCTCCGGTGGAAATCTCTGATGGGCTGGCTGGGTGAATAGCATCATGTGGACTACAGAATAATACTTTCTGCTAAAAGTAAGAACTGGAGGGTTTTTGTGAAAGGCCTGGGTTCTTTGCTTTCTTGCTTGCAAAAGACAGAACACACTAACATGCTTAGCGAAAGCCCACATCGATGACAGCATATCTATAAGGACAATATTCTAGCCACTTTGCTGGGAGTATGCATTTATTATTAAAAATCAATGTATTCCCAAAAGAACCACAAATTGCACAAGAGACTGGGCTGCCAAAGTCACAATTTCCCCCTCAAATTGAGATATCTGAATACATCCGATTCCAGTAAATACAAAGAACATTCCAGTCCCTTCTTTACCTCCAAGACGCTGCACAGACATGAGTGCAGTTCTGCAGAAATGCATGTGACAGCTCGATCCCACTGCAGGTACAAAGTGTGAAGGACATGCCCTTTTTTTTTTTTTTTTTTTTTTTTTTTGGCTTCTATTTCCAAGTAAGGTCATATTGTGAGGTACCTAAGGGTTAGGACTTCAATGCATCTTTTTTTTTTTTTTTTTTGTGGGAGGAGGGAGAGGATGGATACAATTCAACCCATAACAAAGGGTAAAAATGTCAAAATCACCCTATAAGACTCTGGTACCACAGCACTGGGCCACGCCTTCTTGCCTGCTGCTGACAGTAAGGAATCGTTAGACAACCCCACGTGAGACAAGACACCTGGACGTTGGCTCCCAAAATCAGGGCTGCCATGTCACGGGACACACACACGAACCGTCATCCCTACTTAATAGCGGCATTCAGCTTCTGTAGTGGGCACAGCGCAAACACAAGAAAACGGCTCTCAAATATTTCCTCTCTTTCAAGAATAGACGTCTGACGAAGAGACTCTCATTACTCAGGTTAGATAATAACAAAATTCCAAGTTAACTCCATGCAGAATCCTAGTACTGTCTTCCCCGAATGCCTCTCTTTGCAGCCAGCACTAGAAATACGGAAGGAACAGGTTGAAAGCGCTTTGGACCGGGTGTCTAATCAAGTCATGCTCTCGGGAGACAGGAGCTGGGATGGTGCATTTGGATGGTGTGTCTGCAGTGAATTCAAGGCACGGTCAGATGGAGGAACCACTTGATCAAAGAGAGAAGTGGGTACCAAACTCACACTGGCATTTATGAGCGTATGAGCTGCTGAGTCCCCGACATCTGCTCAAACAGGACATTAACAGAGCCTTCCCACCTCCCAGCGTCTGCAGGGAATTAAGTGAGAAAATAAATCTGAAAGCCCCTCGGAAGCTGCATCGCTCGACACAAGCACAGAGCCTGCTCTGCAGACGCGAGGGCGTGCGAGGATGATGGAGCGGCAACATTTGGGACCCGCCGTGGCTTAATGGCCAATGTCGAATGTCAGACCCGGATGCCTGGGAGAGAAACAGCAAGTTCTCCGGAGCACAGAGAGAAACGGATCCCTCCAGGCATCCTTCACCCCGGGAGGTTTGACAAGGGTGATAAGGGTTCGCATATCGTCCGCGGGCAGAGCTGTTCTGAAATCGAGAGGCATTTCTCACGTGAGACAAGACAAAAGAATGAGACGTAAGGGAGGATGAACGCACGTTAAATGAAACAATGATGTGCACTGTCTGCGGGGACAGCAGGTGACCCTGTGGGGTCACTCAGCAGATGTTCTCCGTGTGACATGGGGCTGCCCTGACCACAACACACCAGTCCCTGTTGTATGATAATATTACCCGCGTGCACAGCACCTGCGTTCCTCTGCCAAGGCTGCTAGGACGAACGGCTGTACACTGGGTGACTTAAAACCATAAAAATTTATTGCCTCATAGTTACAATTGGTTTTCCTGATTTTTTCCAAAAGCAACTAAAGGCTATGCTTGGGGCGACTTATAGGGGATTTCTAAACAGGCAAAGGCCCCAAGCGGGTTTGGCTGTGCTCAGAGGCTACGTTAACCCCATCAGCTCTAGGGGGAAGGGGGATTTTAAAAGGATGCAGCAGAAAAGAGGCCCCAGTTGCTGAGTTGGGGGGGTCTCTCCAGAGGCCCATTCTTAGCAGCAGAGTCAAACCCCAAAGCAATTCTCTCCCTCCAAAACCAGGAAGGATCAGAATGTAGATTTGACTCACAGGCAAGAAGCAAGGACTCTGGGCACAGCATCCAAGAGTCAGTGATGTAGAGATGATTGCACACTGACCTCGAGTGGGCCAGGGACAGCAGGGAACAGGAGGATGCTGTGAGGACACAGCGAGAAGGTGCCATCTATGAACCAGGAAGTGAGTCCCCACCAGACACAGCCCCTGCCACGCCGGGATCTTGGACTTCCAGCCTCCAGAGCTGTGAGCAACAAATGCCTGTTGTTTGTAAGACACCCAGGCTATCGTGTTTTGTTATAGCTGCACACATGGACCAAGACACTCACTCCACATAAATTATTATATCCTTTTTGGCCAGCAAGTCATTCCAATTAAATAGCAATTCCTTTTCCGGGATATTTGGGAGGGAATGAGGTCCTGAGGGTGGAGCCTCATGGATGGGACCAGTGTCCTTATAAAAGAAACCCCAGAGAGCTCCCTCACCTCTTCCACCATGTGAGGACGCAGGGTGAAGGCCCCGTCTATGAACCAGGAAGTGAGTCCCCACCAGACACAGCCTCTGCCACACCAGGATCTTGGACTTCCAGCCTCCAGAGCTGTGAGCAACAAATCTCTGTTGTTTACACGCAGCATGGCATTTTGTTATAGCAGCCTGAACAGATGAAGACACTGTGCTTGCCATGAAGTATCACAAACTAGAGTGACTTAAACAGCAGAAATTGATTTTCTCACAGTCCTGGAGGCCAGAAGTCCTACATCAAGGTGTTGTCAGGGTTGGTTCCTTCTGGAGTATGTGGTAGAGTCTGTTCCATGCCTCTCCACTAGCTTTTGGTACCCCAAAGTCATTCCTTAACTTGTGGGTGGTCTCTTCCCTGTCTTTCCATCATCGTCTACCCTGGTGCATGTCTAACTCTGTGTGTCTCCTCTTATTCTCATAAGGACACCAGTTGTATCACATTAGGGACCAGGAGATCTGCATTCAGCAATGCTGACCATCCTCGATAAAACATTATGGAATACATATACTAAAACTATTACTCTTTGTTTTATATCACTTCTCGAGGCAGTAAATTGGCCTTCTAAGCCTTTTTAAATGTCCTAATAAAACTGCCATATGCATTGGTTGCTTTATGTTATCTTCATAAAATATATTAACTCCATTCCTGGGCCAATAATAAAAGAGAAAGACTCGTGTCCTTGATCAATAGTTTCAATGATAATACGTGAAGAAGCTCGTTCTGCTACAATGAGCACAACTTCTTGTTTCTGGCAGAAAACACTCAGACCCAATCACATAGATATCCTACAAGATCAAGAGTCATTATTTTCAAAGCGTTTGCTTGGGGCAAGGCGTGTGCCTGACAAGCCGATTACTTCATTCCTGACAAATTGAAGGCCACTGTTTTCCTCTTGCATTTAGCATCTGATCTTTGCAGTTCTGTCATTATGTGTTCAGACAACAGGATGGATCTTTCAGGTATTCTTGGGTAATAAAGTTGAGTAAAACAAAAAAAAATGTCTCATGCATTGTTACTCCAAGACACTTCTAAGGAGCATGGAACTAGCAGGACTTGTTAGAAAAATCCATTGTGCAACCTATGCTTGGCCTCGACTGGGTGGATGCAAGACTTGACCTCTTGACCAGCTGAAATGAATCCAGAAAGGTGGGGATGGCACAAAGTAATTGAGATGTGTGATAACTGACCTGAACTACTGGACAATAAATTATATCAAGGACTTTAAGGCAGCTCATCTATTTATAAACTAAACTAAAATCCTGAGCCCACTGCTGACTGAACGGACCCCCTGTTGGCCAAGGGGACCCTAGAGAACTCTTAAACCAGACAACCTTAAACCTTCAACCCTAGAGAACCTTACAACAGAATTCCTGGCCATGAAGAGAAAGGAGGTCTGACACACCTCATTACACCCCCTTCCTGTTGGGGTTTAGACACAATTGAGCAGTGTTACTGTTACAACAGAGATGATAAGACTGACAAAACAGACTCTTTATGACAATGTGACACTAACTTATTAACAGTACCTAAGGCCATGCAGGACAAAGTTTAAATTACCCGAAGGCCGTACATCGCTCACATGGGTATATTGTGTCTCTGACTAATAGACTTCCTTATCTAATGTAAAACATTCCACATGTACTCTCTAGTGACTGGGAACTCATCAATAGGCACACACAGACACAAAGAGACGTAAGGAACATTGGAATCCAAGAAGTGGGGAGGGTGGGAGGGAATGAGGGGCAAAAACTTACCTATTGGGTACAATGAACACTATTCTGGTGATGGACACACTAAAATCCCTGACTTAAGCATTATGTTAATGGAAAATATCCATGTGACAAAAGCATTTGTACCCCTTTAATATTTTGAATTTTTTAAAAAAGTAAAAACAACAAGAACAATAAAACATTCCAAGCCTTTAGGCAAAGGTTTATTTCTTTACACCAATTACAGATCAAAGAGTCTCTGAACCCACCTATAACCTACAAGCTTTGAGATGTCCTGCCTTTTTAGGCCAAACCAATGCACACCTTTCATGTATTGATTTATGATTTTACCTGCAATTCTTATCTTCCTAAAATGTTGCAAGCCAAACTGGAACCCAGCTGTTCTCAGGACCTCTTGAGACCATGTTCCCTGGGCCACCGTCGCTCACATTGGCTCAGAACAAAACTCTATCGATTACTTTACAGTGTTTAGAGCTTTTTCCATGATCATGTTCTAATTCAGAGCCCACCATGCTTCAGTGAACCTCCTCAGTCTCGGCCAGTCTCTGTGAACTTCAGAACAATCATGGTTGCATCTA
>JAQIFY010006530.1:0-10230 GCA_028533085.1 Varecia variegata
TCTATACAATGGACATTGTATGGAGTTCTTTTCTTGTAAGGGATAAATGCAATACATTGTATAAAGCATTTAGTATGGTGTCTGAGGCATGATAAGTTCTTAATAAATGGTATCTATTATTAGTAGTGGTATCATTATAGTCATCATCATTGTCATCAACAGTATTACAATAATCAAAGCTTAGGACAGAAAAATTAAGGTGATTCACACTGATGTCATATTCAGACATACAACTGGGTGCAGCAATCATTGGGATTATGCAAGTATGATCTGATCATTTTAATATCCAACTCATACAAAGTTGTACCAAATTAAATTGCTTGATAACTTCTAAAAAGATAATCAAATTATAGCTGTAAAGAACAAAATATCCAGCAGCTACTTTAAGAAATCCAAATCTAATCATGTTTACACTAATAGGTTTACAGCCCTCCCATGACTTCTCACTGCTCTTTGAATAAAATCGGGGCTCTTTAAAATGCCCTTCAAAGCTCTACATGATCTGGCTCCAGTCTCTCTCGGCCTCACTTCCTTCCCTTTCCTTCTCCCCCTTCTCTCACTGTATTTACCAGACACACTTCTCTTTTGTTTGGTTCTTTGTTACCAAACATGTCCAGGGTCACCTCTATCATTCTATCATGTCACTGTTTCATTTCTTTCCTGGCACAGTACCCAACGTTGTCTTAGAGTGAGTGTGTGTGTGTACTTGCTTGTTTACTGTTGGTTTTCTCTTGCCTTATAGAATGAGAGCTTTATAAGACCAAAGCCCATTGATATAATATGTAAATTTTTATGTCCTCAGTGCTGACAGCATTGACTGGCACATGGTAGAGCTCAAATAATTTAGGGATTAATAAATAAATATATAAATAAATGAAATATGCTCAGATCTGGTCAATTCATTTGTACCCTAATTTTGACCCTAACCTGAAAAGATTTTCTGCCTTTTGTTTTTAAATTAAAAAACAAAATTGAAGTCATTATTTACAGGAAGCATTTATTTTTCTTTTCTATAATATTTTCTACTTATAACTTTATTTTCACATGCAGGTGAATTGTACGATTACTATAAGACCTATTTTTTATACATTTCTTCATGCTTTTAAACTCAAATATCATATATCTAAAACATTAATCATGATGCCTTTTGTGAGGTCAAAATTTTATGCATGGAGGCCTGGGGACACGTTCTAAAATAATTTTTCATAAAACTAATCTCACAATAGTTTGATAATTCAAGGCTCAGAGCCTACTATATTTTTTCTCTTTGAAATGCTTGCAGTTTTATACTGGACATAGTTTAGAGCATAGCAGCAGGACATGCATTTCCATAAATTGGTCCACTTGAGGGGATTTCAGAGCTTGCTTTCCTACCTGTTCTAGACTGCTGATTTCAGAGGTCAAAAGATTGAGGGTTCAAAATAGTGATCTCCTGAGATTAAGGATTTGTTACCATGGCCATAAGCAAAATAAATCAGTAAGCAAGGACAAAAGAAAAGATTGTCTCTTATTATTCCACAGGAAGAAAGGTCAACAAAATTCAACTCTCTTGGGCAGATATATTATATAGTCCTATTGTAAAGGCGACTAATATTAGTTATGAATCTCCTAATTTCTGGCATTTTAGGCCCCTATCTAAAAATGAAAATATTTAAGTGATAGAATACTAGTTTTGAGAAATACCATTCTTTATCTGCTCTAAATTACAATGCCCCCTATTAGTATCAGTTTCTAACATTAACATAAATTATTTAGAGTCAGAGTAAATATAAATGAAGATTAATTACTATTCATCTATCTGGGTTGAAGTATAAGAAATGGAAGAGACATTTAAATTAGCAAACAACAAATATCAGAAGTCAGAACAGCATCTTATAAAACCACTTGCATTGGCAGGGTCAGTGAAGAAGTGTCAGAAATATGGGTACCTGAATGGAGAACCTTTGCTTACTTGAACCTGTGAATAGAGAAGCAGAGAGCAGCTAGACTAGGAGCTGGGAATTCTGCCTTATCTCTTCATTAGGAAGCCACCTGCTGGTTGATGTCAGGTCTGGGCTGCCTCACAAAACACATAGGGAAGCTTTACTATCTTTGCAGGGTTGAGGGCTGTGACATGAATGAGAATTAAGTAACTCCTGGCATCAGAACTATGAGGAGAGCACCTGCCACATAGTACTGTAACGATTGTCTACATTTTGTCACCCCAGTCTAGATTGTAAGGCCCAGGTGGGAGCAGATTAGGTATTGTCACCTTTTTAATATTAAATGCCTATCTACCATGCCTGGTATTAGAAGTTGTTAAATAAATACATACTGTGGAATGAATGCATACAATGACGGAATAAATACATTCTATCCTGGATTCAGCATTCTGTCCATTTCTGCCTAGTCTTCTGTTTTTGATAATGACATCCAGGGACAAGTTACTGAAGGATATGAATTGGTCTTTAATGAGCCTAAGTAGTTCAGAATGGATTATTAATAGCCCTGTTTTCCTTAACTCCCTTTCTGATCTAACATCCATAAATTAATTCAATAATTCTTTGAGGTGACAGTTGTTAAAGACAAATTGCACCAGATGGACTTAAACAGGCAAGGAAGACCATTCCAGACTGTAATAAGGAGAGAGACTGAATTCAACTTCATCTAAACAAAACATGAAATGTTGTTAGAGCTGGGGTGAGCTAGTGGGCAAGACCTGGAGGATATTCGGGGCCGATTGGTCAATGTGATTAGGCCATCTGCATCTGCTAATGGGCACTTACTAAGGTTCAGCTCCTACCCTTCCACAGAGACTGGGAGAGAGGGGCCCCATCTTTCTCAATGATTACAGTTCGAAGGGATGGCTCCCAGGTACTTGAGAAAGGCATTCCTAGAATGTAAAACTGGCAAGAGGCTTGGAGAAGAATTTTATCTCAAAGAGGCAGAGAATTTACGACTGCATGGTTTTTAAAGTATATGCTCTAAGAAAAGGGAGGTCAGGGGCCTATAGTCAGGGAGAAACCTGTCTAATGTTTAGTGAAGCTAAAGGGAACGTCGAGGGCATCTTGGTCACAGTGTAGATTATAACTCAGTGAATGAGTTTTCTAAAGACAACACCTGCATTTCACGATTAGAAGGAAACTTTATCGAGAGTAGCTTCAGGTAGGAATGAGGCAAAAACCAATTTTCAGGGTTAGTGAGTGGTTGGATAGAACTGGAAGGAGGAGGAATAGAACTCAGTGAAATTTCTTAGCAAAATAAAGAAGAAAGGCAAATGATTGCTCCAAGATTGAAGGAATTTGAGCACCTTGAGTCAACAATGGGTGGGAGGGGAGGGACAGAAGGGATCAAGCTGGGTCATTATCCTCCAGGAGGTGGGAAGGAACCATGCAAAGAGCATACATGGAGGGATTAATCTTAAATGGAGAGGAGACACTGCTATTGAGTCAAAAGAAAAGAAAAATGAGGTAAATATGTAAATCAAGATTATGTTCTTCCATGTTGCTCCCGACGTTATTACTAATATTGAATACTTTTCATGGGAAATAATGACTTTCTCATTGAAGTTGCACAAAATGTTTGTTTGCCAGAACATGACGCTGTGACCTACAGATTTGCGCAAATAAATAACAATGAACAGAGGACTTAATTTTAAATATTTCTCTTGCATGTAACTGTAGACTTCCCAAATCCTCTTACCTAAGAAGAAAATTTAAGAGCACTATAAAAGCTATAATTTGTTCATTATTAGTAGTTGTTTTTTGATGTATTGCCATATTTTGGTCATGTCCCTTGCAAATATTATATTTCAGTCTGTGTTCAACAAGGTAATCCTCATCTCGGTGAGATAATTAAGGAAGACATTTATGTAATTTAATAGTCTAAATACTTTAAAACTTCTCACAGGTGCTGATTTGTATTTGGTTTATACTTTCACCTATATCCACGAGAATCTCTCTATATATCCACCATCTTTATCTATATCTATGTCTCTGTCTCTGTCATCTCTATCATCTCTGTCTGTCTCTATCTCTATCTCCATCTCCATCTCTTTTTAGGTTTGGAGCTGGTTTAGTTTCCAATCTGCATTTAGGCTCTATTTAAAACTCCTTTTATTCAAAAAGCATTTGGATTAATTAACATTGCAGATCTCACACTATTTGACTCTTGGGAAAGCCCCTTATTTGGGTGTCATTGGGAAATTCTATCAAAAATATCTTGAAAAAATTTTATAGGAGAACACCAATCTCTATATTATAACTCCCCCCATATTAGCATATGTCTATGTAGCTATTGTGACACTGCCCAGAGCAGGAAAATGGAGACTTTCAGAAAAATAATTTCATTGATTTTTTTATTCTTTTAATCAACTCACTGAAATAAAATTTTAGCAATCTGCACATACCATTGCATTTCTGTTAGATAAGTAAACCAGAAAAGATTATTACAGTAGAGATTATATAGGATTTTTTTCCTATCTTCTGAAGATATCTATAAATGGAAGCTATTTACATGGTATATTGATAAAAAGCTTATGATAACAAAAATCAGAACTAAAAAATTACAGGAGACTAGAGTTTTAGAGTGCACATACCGTCTACAGTTATTACCCTTGTAATTGTGTACATAAAGATACAGATTGGGTTCCAAAAGTTCACAGGAAGTATTTATAAATCCAAGAACAATTCTTTTGTTGCAATTTCTGATTCACACAAGTGCACTTCAAAGCAGCAGACAAGAGCACTTGTATTTTCCAATCATTTAAAGACCACTTTGAGAGCCCAAATCCACATGGTTCAGTGCTCCCGGTTATTAACATCCTGTACTGTCATTTATCCATATTTATTAAACAGTTTTTAATTGCTATTTTCCTTTGTTACTTAAACAGTGGTCTTTATAAATGAAAAGAAAACCCAGCATTTTTTCCTTTTGCATTGTAAATTTAAAATGAAAATTGTGACTGTGTTCTGAGCAACCATTTGAGGTACTTTTCCTTCATCATGCAATTTCCTTTGTTGTCTTTTGAAAGTGTCAACTACCATTTGACTGTTCATCAAATCAGCATCACTATACCTGTTGCCTTGGAGTAGGAGGCTAAATATAGGATTTTATTTCCTCCACAAATATTTTTAAAAGTTCTATCTAAAAATAGAACTATGCTAAGTGAAATAAGCTAGCCACTGAAAGACAAATACTGCATGCTCCTGTTTATAAATGAGATATCTAAAATAGTCAAATTTGTAGAATGAAAGCATGAAATGGTGGTTGCCAGGGGCTTGATAGAGATATTAATAGAAAGGGGGAGTCACTAATCAATGGGCGTAAAGTTTTAGTTAAGTAAGACAAAGAAGCTCTCAAGTTCTGCTGTACAACATTGTACCTGTAATAAAAAATAATGCATTGTACACTTAAAAATTTGTTGTGAGGGTAGGTATCATTTTATGTGTTCTTACCACAATAAAACAAAATTTAAAAAAGAACGTGAATGAAATATTTCATTCTCACTCTGGTTTTAAGGGTTCATGTATAGAAACAGATACAGATTCCTTTTCATTGTTCCAAGTCATATGTTTGTTGGTTCTTTGTATTAACCTTTGATTTTTTTAGGGGCAATTAGATAGAATTGAATTTTTCTTTGAAAAGTGAATTGTCATTTCACTTACAAAGACTAAGATTTGCCTAGACAATTTAAGTATAATCCTGACACTTTTGACCATATTTTAAAAATTCATCTCAGAAATATTGAGCACCTGCTGTCAGGCAGGCCTTCTGTTAGGCACTGGGTGTAAAGTGGTGAACCCAACAGGTGCATTTCCCACCTTCGAGGAGTACCCGCTATGAAGGAGGACACTGGCAACAGTAATTATATAATTACCACTTATGATAAATACTATAAAGGGAAACAGCAGTGAACAATAATAGAAAATAACACCAGCGCACGCACTTATCCACAGGATGATGGGATAAAGTGTCTTCATAGAATTAGCTGAAACCTAAATGAGAAGGAGTGAAACAGGTGAGGAAGGAGGAGCATGCTATTCCAGGCAGAGTGAGCTGTGGCCCTGAAGGCCTTGAGGTGGGAAACAGAGTTTGCTATAGTCCTGGAACTGAGAGAACAATGGGACAGGGAAAGGGGACGATGAGTGGAGGGGCAAGTAGGCAGAGGCCAAGTGATGCAGGGAGCAATAGTTCATGATACAGAGTATGTTTGTTTATTTGTTTGGTTTTGCAGTATAGAGGGATATTGTTGGAAAAATGTAAATAGGAAAGTAGCATGTTCTAATTTATTTATTTCTTTAAAAAATTACTCTAGCTTATAGCAGGTAAGTGCTTTGAAGAAAGAGGTAGGGTGTTCAGGAAAACCTCCCCAGAGGGGAGGGGATAAATGAGAAAGTATGTTTTTGTTTTAATAAATACAGTTTGATTTGAGGAGCAATGAACATTATAACTGTCAGCAATTCTGTTTTCTGTGTATCTCATTTAAATCACTATTTTGTTTGTTTTATAATTTTGCTTATGTTTAGAGTCTTATTTCCTACTTTCAATTTCTCTAAAAAATCTGTAATCATAATACCGTATATATGCCTTCATCTATTCCTTCAATAAAAATTATTTGAGCACATACTGTGTGCTAAGAATTGTGTAGAGGTGAAGACATAACTGTCATCCTCTTTTACTCTGTTTCTACTCTCAGACCGGTTGTCTTTTTTACCTTTATGGGTCACTAAGCCATAAAATTACTACTCATTCACTATAAATACATCACTGTACTGTCTTCTTCCTGTATGTAAAAAAGAAACATATATATATGTGCTTCTTTATGTCTCTTATTCAATAAGATCTATTAAAGTATGGTATGTCTTTAAGCCTCTGGGCTTAAGCTAATACCATAGAAGAAGGTAAATTTTATTTCATATTAATACCTTAATTATTACAGTCTAGAGTATATTGAAGTTTGGTGCTGCTTCTTCCAAATTATAAGCAATTTTGACCAGAAAATTGGAAAATAATTTTTAAAAGTAAAAAATTAGCATCTGTATTTTCTATCCAATTTCTAACAATATAGCTATATAATTATAGCTGTAAATATAGCTATATATTACATACACATCTCTATATCTATAGCATATACAGTGTGTGTGCATAAGTATACACATATACAGAGAGAGAGAACATAATATACACATCAAAAGAAGATATAAGTTCAATGTTAGTCTTAAAATGGACAAATGAAGTCCCTAAAATTAGAGTGCAGTTTTGCATATTTCATGTTTTGATAGGTATTTATGCAAATTACCATTTCTTTTCCCATTGTGGAGATGAATGCACAAGTGTCTAGCTTACCATTTTTTTATTTTGCTATTGCCACAAATTGTACAAGATCTCATTAAAGTTCCATCCCCTATTCAAAGTGCATATTTCAGTTACTCTTAAAAAATGCATGTCTGAGGTTATTGCTCATAGTCTTGTTAAATGATGAATTTTCCACTGCTTCTGGAAAGAAACACATAGCACTTAGCAAGCAATCTGCTAAGCAAATTCCTGAGTTTCTGAGATGATCTTTCTTCACTCTTCCCTCAGTATTTCTATAGTTCTCTCTGTTGCAAGTACTGATTTAGTAAACACACAAAATTGCTTGCAAAAATTATTTTTTCTTATAAAAATGTGTTGCATTCAGGAAAACTAGCTCAGATTAAAGCAATAAACATTGAAGAACTTGTGATTAAAAATCTAGTAACATACATTTAAATATTTGTCATAGCAGTTATGAAAATCCCTATTTTCCATTATAGATATAAATTAATACATTTCCTTAATCTAGATGCAAATATGATCAATTATTTTAATAAATCTATTAATATTTTTTAATGATGATAATAGTTAAATATGTTAGGTGAACTGATCATTGATAATATATACAGCCTTTTCATCATTAAGACAATCTTTCTTCATTGTTGCAAACACAGAAAACATTCTTAGTATTTATCAGTTTTATCAAATCTATCAATATCTATCAGTTTGTTTTTGAATATGGTCCTGAAAAAAAATAATACACTAAAACATATGTTCTTAATATGCTAGCCTATTGATTTGAGAAGCAGTTCTCTTACAACATATAAATAAGGAAAGAAATTTATACTCAAATGGACGACATAGAATTAAGTCATTTCCCAACTTTTTCCATATGTAGCAATTCAGTCACTGGTTAACAAAAAATATTAAGTGTTGGACAGTAAGGAATGTATGTAGAATTGACAATCCCTTTGATTGCAAAACCAAGGAAAATATTTTTATTTGACGAAAGGGCTCACAAATGGTTCAATAAGTCAACTTGCCTAACATGATCTGACTTTGTTAAATTGCTCAGTAGTATTTGAGCACTCACTGTGTAATGTCCTTTACAACAGATACTACAATTCTATCCTCTATCCTACCTTTTGATTTCTTCAAAGGGATTTTTCAGGGCAATACATATATTATTATCATCTCTGAAAAACACTGATAAAAACTAGTGTTCATGTGTATGAGCATCCTGGTCCCTCTTTATCTGCAGAGGGCACCCAAAGGGTTGTTTATCCCTGATTATGCTGTAAATGTTTATTGTTAATAATGATGAGGATGGTAGTAAAAATGTTTGGTGTTAGACCTAACTCAACTCAAAATCTTTTGTCAATTCAAAATCATGCTTTCTAGATAATGGTAACTGTGATCCAGTTTTTTAGTTCTTACAACAAACCAAGGAACCCTTTTAGTGTGCTTAGCCTCTCAGTAGTGCATGCCACTGAATTAGCTCAAGGTTTGAGGGCAAGTTGTCAGTTAATGATGCTTACAGGATCAGGTGGAAGAGCTAAACACTCAGGACCTGTCGGTGTAAAGGTCAGTGATTCTCAACACTGGCTGCACATTAGAACCACCTGGGAACTTTTAGCTACTACTGGCATTCCGGGTGGAAGCTCAGATTAATTCAAACAGAATCTGGGACACAGGGAGCCTGGGCATGGGTGTTTTTAGAACTTCCCAGGGGGATTCCTAATGTGTAGACAGGGTTGAGAAACAAGGGAGTCCTTCTTAGGCAGAAGTACTGTGCCACTGATTTCACCTGCTCTACGGGCAGGTCTTAGTTACAGGGGCTTTAACTTGTTCTCAAAGTGATTGAGGGACCAGCAGCATCAGTGTGTGGGAACTAGACCAAAATGCAAATTTTCAAGCCTCACACTGGACCTACCGAAACAGAAACTCTGGGGTTGGAGCCTAGAATTCTGTGTTTTAAAAACCCTTCCAGGTACATTAAAGTTTGAGTGTCATCATTTTTGGTTAAGCCTAGGCTAGTATAGCTATGGACTCTAACAGTTATAGCATTCCTCATTCATCACCCAGTTAGAGTGCAGTTAAATAGAAGGCACCTGATCAAGCAATCAGATGTACCCGTTCTCTGAACATCTGTTCCTTCCTTGCTGAAATGAAATAGTTCACTTAGATAACATTTTATTATTCTAAGAACCTTCCAAGAGTAATTAGTGACCTGTCATATATATCCACATCCAAAAGTAAATGCTCTTCCAAAGAATGTTTTCTAAATACGTATACCTATTTTTTGTTGTTGTTATAATCCCTGAAGCAAAATGGCTTCTCCCAAAGTCCTGAATAGTTTTACAGAACAAACTGCTTCTTCTTTGTTAGTCAAAATTAGACACAAAGTAATACATCTCCAGGTGTTTTCTTTTCCTGTCTGAGGAACAAAATTGGTATTAAGAAAATATATATTTTATACTCAGCTACTGAATCAAGTAAGTCTTCCCAGAGCTGTCAGGATAATTAGACTCCCTATCACTACTACATCTTACCTCTCTCCAGTATTTTATCTGTTCAAGGAAATCATCATCTATATCTTTTCTCTGATCTGGAAGTCTGTAATATTCTTCCAATATCAGGTTTTCTTTTTGACATGCACTTTTTTCCTACTCTTAACTCTGAATTTCTATACTGTGTAGAACTCTTTCCTTTTTCTATTAAATATGATTTTTTTAAAAAAATAAGCTCTGCCCTTTTGTTGTTGCAGATCAAGCATTCCATCCCATCAAGTTTCAGTATCTCTGTGTGCACTTCCTTCGATTAAAGAAATGAATAGACATTTCTCAAAGAAAGACATACAAATGGCCAACAACTGTATGAAAAAATGCACACTATCACTAATTATCAAGTAAATAAATGCAAATCAAAACCACAATGAGCTATTATCTCAGTTAA
>JAQIFY010006531.1:0-10229 GCA_028533085.1 Varecia variegata
GGTTGGGAGCCTGTCTGCCTGGGTTGAGATCTTGGCTTTGCTCTTCGTAGGCAGTATTATTTGGGACAAATTACTTAACTTCTCTGTGTCTGTTTCCATTCTGTAAAATGGGGATAATAATAGTGCCTGCCTCATGGGGCTATCATAAGGATTAAATTGTTGATTTTTTGTAAAGTGCTTAGAACAGTGCCTGTTACATAGCAAGCACTATATAAGTGTGTGTAAAATAAATCTAACAAACTATCTGGCACATAAAGGGACTGCCTTGGAAAGCAGTAAACTCTTGAAGGGCTCATGCAAAGGCTAGATAAATCTCTTAAGGATGATGCAGAGGTATCCTTCCCTTTTAGTCTGGATGTACACTTCTCAAACTTCAGTATGCACACAAATCACACAGGGATCTTGCTAAAATGCATAGTCTAAGTCAGCAAGTCTGGGTTGGGGTCTGAGAGTCTTTATTTCTAAGAGATGGTACCAATGCTATAGCTCTCCTCGGACCTCACCTTGAGTAGCAAAGCTCTAGATGGTTGTTTTCCTATTGTCACAGGTCACGATTTCAAAGCAGCTTAGTTCTTATCTCTGACGAATCATCAATTTGCAGTCAATTCTAAATATATTTCTCTTTCAAAACCAACTTCTGGCCCCTCAATTAACTCATAATTATTTAATTACTAAAAGGACTAACAATTTACAGGAGGCTTGGGTGACTCTTTTTATATAAATATGTATCTTTCCCTAATGCAGATAATAACATTTTTTCATATAAATTCAGCTTTTTATTATTTGGATTTTTTTTTTTTTTTTTTGAGACAGAGTCTCACTCTCTTGCCTGGGCTAGAGTGCCGTGGCATCAGCCTAGCTCACAGCAACCTCAAACTCCTGGGCTCAAGCGATCCTACTGCCTCAGCCTCCTGAGTAGCTGGGACTACAGGCATGCACTACCATGCCCAGCTAATTTTTTCTATATATATATTTTTAGCTGTCCATATAAATTTTTTTCTATTTATAGTAGAGACAGGGTCTCGCTCTTGCTGAGGCTGGTCTCGAACTCCTGAGCTCAAGCGATCCTCCCACCTCAGCCTGCCAGAGTGCTAGGATTACAGGCGTGAGCCACCCCGCCCGGCCTATTTGGATTTTCTTAATGCAGAAACACCTATAATGAGAAATTAAAAGAGTAAAATATAGGGGAGGCAGTTCTTGTTTTATTTTGGAATTCGTGTAAGAGCTATATTTGAAATGACAGAGAAGAGAATGCCACTCTAAATTCCCAAGTAGGGGAATGAGAGAAGAAAAACCATATTTTGGAGCAGGATAAGTTGGAAAAGAGGCGGCTTGAAGTGAAAAGAAAAAATAGAAAAGTGATCATTTTTAAATGTTTGGAGGTATAGTTCTGAGAGATGTTAATGAGGAAGACCAGTGGGATTAACATTTTAGAATACATTCATTCAACAATAAGCTGACTAGGCAAATTAGACTTCAGTAGGTCAGAGGACCCTGGCGAATGGGGGCCTCATCCTTCTGACATAGCACAACTGGACCTCCAGGTACGACCTGAAATCTGAGTGTATTCTGAAACAGATCTTTAACACCATGATCCAGAGCAGAAACCTAGAGAATGTCATGCTACTTGGGAATGGTTGATATGAGAAGTTCTGGTGATTTGGTTTGAATTATACGCCACACTTTTTTCCTTCAGGGAATCCTCATTGATCACAGTTGACTTAGAGCCAAAGGGACTTCCAGAGTTTTTCTAGGACTGGCTGCACACATGCATTGAATCTTGCAACTGTGACGTCTATAACTAGTGCTCTGGGGCTTTGACCCCAGAGTGGTTCATGATTATTCAACATAAAGCTATTAGAACCAACTTCCGTTGCTGCCTCTAGGAACACAACTTACAAATGTCCCTAGATCTGAAATAGCCGCTGAGTGGGGGGAATGGGAGGAAGCAGTGAACAGGACATTTTATTTTTTCACTGCTCTATTGTTCTAGGTCAAAGCAGGACATTTCTAGGCTCTATATTCTGGTTTTTAAAGTAAGGTACAGAAGTCAGGGAGAGACAGAAGGAGTAGGAATTCAAGCAGATAATTCTAGAGTTTTCTTTAAAATTGTATTACTTTAAATAGTTTAGTATTTTACTCACCACCACTGCACATAGGTTGTATTTAGGATGTTTCCGGAAAATTGGACAAATGTAAGGAGTGAGGTCCAAGTTAGTGAGTGGGTAATGAATATGTGTTCTCAGCTTCCTTTTCATCGTACCCTGAATGTCGAACCTGGGGAAATAATAAATGTGTGAAATACAAAGTAAGCTTGTGAACCACTTATGAATGAAGTCTACATACTTTGGCAAATTCCAAGTACAGTGAAAAGTAATTTCTTGGAAAGATTATTTGGCACACACCTGTAGACAAATTACTTTTTTCATATCTAAATATATTTAGAAACACCACATCCATAAACCTCACCAAAACTGAGACTGGAGTGGGCCAGGAGTTTGAGTCGGGGAGTGAGGTCTAGCTAAAGATCTAGTGGGGGGAGAAAAAGAAAGGGATGAGCAAGGTCGGATGGGGGAGTGGAAACCCTATTGCTAACCTCCCGCAGACTGTGTCCCAGCTGAGGCTATTCATGCTAATCAAGTTGGCCCGGCTTTTCCTTATTATCTTGATTTTAGCATATGTCTTGACAATGTCCTGTTTTCAAGGTCTGAGGTTTTAATATAAAGTTTTAATAAGAAAACTTTGTGAAAATCTTTCATATTCTGTATTGTTATATAGATCAGAAGTTCCCAAATCTAGGCTCATATCAGAATAAAGAGATTTTAAATTTTTTTTAAAATAATGTTTGTTTTGGGGAAATGGTTGATTTAGGTATGAGGCAGGGAATTAGTAGGTGAGCCTGAGATATTCTTGTGCCAGAAAGCAAGAAACCTTGCTCACAAAAACTAAGGGAATAGCATATGACCCAGCAAGTCCATACCTAGGTATCATCCCAAAAGAAACAAAGAATCATGTCTACATAAAAACCTGTATGCTAGTTTATGGAAGCTGTGTTCATAACTGCCAAAAACTGGAAACTACCCAAATGTCCACCAACTGGTGGATGGATGAATTATGGTACAATTATAAAAAGGGATAACACACAGCAATAAAAAGGAAAGAACTAATACATGCAACAACATGCGTTAATCTCAAAAGTATTGTGCTAAGTGAAGGAAGCCAAAACCAAAAGGCTTCATGTAGTATCACATAGGACATTCTGGAAAGGACAAAACTATGGGGATGAAAATCAGATCAGCAATTTCCGGGAGCTTAGGATGATGGAGGGGAATGATTGATTATAAAGGAGCATAAGAGAAATTTCTGGGGTGAGGGAAACAGTCTCTATGTTGGTTGTAATGGGTACATGACTGCATGCATTTATCAAAATTAATAGAACTGTACACCTAAAAAGAATACATTTTATGTAAATATACTTTAATAAATTCATGAGGTCACAGGAGTTGGTTTGAAGGGGCTCCCACCGGCCAATTTTGAACAATTTGAACACCAAAAACAATGAGAGACTTCCGGCTTCCAGTTCCACATGTAAGGAACCTGGAGGTCACTGTTCTGTCTTAACCACAAGTAAAAAGCGAACTGAACAATCAACAGCTCTTGGATATGGAAGAGAAGTGAGGTCATAGGACAAACCATGGTCCCCCAAATTAGAGAGACAGACAAATACAGAGAGTCACAACTTACCAGAATAGGAACTGCTGAGCAGAAACCTCTAAGGAAACCAGTGTAGGTAGGAAAACCAGAACTGTAACTGATGAATTACTGGAGGCTCAGTGTGGACAAGTCTGAGAGTTAAAAACTGCAGAGGACCTAGTCACAGAGGGCCCACAATTTTGTATGTTTTACTTCCAGGAGCCTAATCAGGTTATGACAGTAAATACCAGAGAAAAACGCCTTCATGCTTCTGGCAAGAAGAAGGGAACAGGAACCATTTTGAAATATGCCAGAACACTCCACTCTCCTTAATGAAGTCTGCTCTCAGGAGGAACTAGTTAACCAGAGCCCAACCTGCTGGGGTTTAATCAGAGCCCAGCTGACCTGGGGGAAGGGAAACACCCAACTCCAGCCCACTCTAATCATCATGTCTCACCAAGAGGGGTGGAAGGATTGAGAAGCACTTGTGAAGTTCACAGTCTAGACGCATCGGCTCATTAAAAGACTGAGACCTAATCATAGGACTACAGAGTGCTTCCCCTCCCCACTCACCTTACCACCACATTAAGGCCTATTTACAGCAGTTCCTTTTACCCAGTATGTCATGTCTAGCTATCAAGAAAAAATTACAAAGCATACTAAAGGCAAAAAACACAGTTTGAAGAGACAGAGTACGTATCAGAACCAGACAGGGCAGGGATGTGATCATTTACAACTGATTAACATGCTAAGGACTCTAATGGATAAAGTAGACAGCATGTAAGAACAGGTGGCCATTGTAAGCAGAGACATGGAAATCCTAACAATGAACCAAAAAGAAATGCTAGAGGTCAAAAACAGTGTAACAGAAATGAAGAATGCCTTTGATGGGCTCATTAGCGGACTGGATACAGCTGAAGAAGGGACTCTCTGAACTTGAGGAATCTCAATAGAAACCTTCAAAGCTGGAAAGCAAAGATAAAAAAGACTGAAAAAAGCAAAACAATATCCAAGTACTATGGGACAACTACAAAGGTGTAACATTTGTGTAATGGGAACAACAAAAGGAGAAAAAGGAGAAAAGAACAAAAGAAATACTTGAAGCAATAATGACTGAGAATTTCCCCAAATTAATGCGAGACACCAAACCACATACAAGGAGCCCAGAGAACACCAAGCAGGATAAATGCCAGGAAAGTACACCTACGCATATCATTTTCAAACTGCAGAATATCAAAGATAAAGAAAAAAATCCTAAAAGAAGCTGGTGGGGAGTAGGGAACCTTACCTATAGAGGAGTAAAGATAAGAATTACATTCAACTCCTCCTCAGAATCCAAGCGAACAAACAAAGAGTGGAGTGAAATTCTTAAAGTGTTGAGAAGGGGCAAAAGCCACAAACCTAGAATTCTGTACCCTGTGGAATTATCCTTCTAAAGTGAAGGAGATATAAAGGCTTTCTCAGACAAACAAAGATTGAGGGAATTTGTTGTCAGTAGATCTGCCTTGTAAGAAATGTTAAAAGAAGTTCTTTAGAGAAAAGAACAATGATATAGGTCAAATGCTCATGTCTAATAAAGAAAGGCAGACCATTGAAGAAGCAATAAGTAAAAGTAAAATTAAAACTTTTATTTTTCTTATTAATTGATCTAACATAAGAGTTTGTTTAAAATAATAATAGCAACAATGTATTCAATTATGTACATTTATGTGTATATCATACATATATATTCTTATGTATCCTTACATATAAATGAAATGAATAATAACAGTGATACAAGGGATGGGGGAGAGGAATTAAGATTATTTTGTTATTATAAGATACTCTTACTACCTGTGAAGCAGTATAATGTTATTTGGAAGTAGATTTGGGTTCATCAATGTATATGGCAAACTCTAGGGCAACCACTAAAAATAGTTTAAAAAGTATAACAGACATACTAAGGAAGGAGAAAAAATAGAATCATCTAAAATGTTCAAATAAAACCACAAAAGGCAGAAAAAGAGAAGATAAAAATAGGAACAAAGAACAAGGACAACAAATAGAAAACAGTAACAAAATAATGGTAGATATTAACCTAACTATATCAACAATCACTTGGAATATCAATGGTTTAAATGTACCATGTCACAGTGAATCAAAAACATGACTCAATTTTATGTTGTATATAAGAAAGTTACTTTAAATATAAAGACTAAAAGTAAATGGATGGAGAAAAATACACCATGCTAACACTAAGAAAGTGGGAGTAGCTATAATAATTTCAGACAGAACAGTTTTCAAAACAAGGAAAGTTATCCAGGACAAAGAGGACCATTACATGATAATAAAGGACTCAATTTTCTAAGAAGATATAGCAATCCTTAACATGTATGTGCCTAATAACAGAGCATCAAAATACCTGAGGAAAAACTAATAGAACTGCAAGGAGAACTAGATGAATCCACTATTATAGTTGGAGACATCAACACCTCTCTGACAGAAATGGACAGATCTAGCAGGCAAAAAAATTAGTAAGGACATAACTGAATTCAACACCACCATGGGTCTATATTCCATTGACATCTATAGACTATTTCATCTAACAACAGCAGAATACACATTCTCTCAAGCTCACATGGAACATTCACCAAGATATACTACATCCTCGGTGATAAAATACATTTTAACAAATTTAAAAGAATAGAAAGCATACACAATAGAATTAAACTAAAAATCAATAACAGAAAGATAACTGGAAAATCCCCAAATGCATGGAGATTAAATAACACACTTCTAAGTAACACATGAGTCAAGGAAGAAATCTCAAGAGGAATTTAAAATATTTGAAGTAAATCAAAATAAAAATATAACATCAAAACTTGTGGGGTGCAGTGAAAGCAATACTTAGAGGGAAATTTATAGCATTGAATGCATATATTAGAAAAGAATAAATATCTAAAATCAATAATCTAAGCTTCCACCTTAGGAAATTAGAAAAAGAAAAGCAAATTAAATGCAAAGTAATCTGGAGAAAATAAATAAAAATTAGAACAGAAATCAATGAATGTGAAAACAGGAAATCAATAGACAAAATCAACAAAACCAAAAGCTGTTTCTTTAAAAAGATAAATAAAATCAATAAGTCTCTAGTCAGGACTAAGAAAAGGAGAGAACAGACACAAATTACTAATATCAGAAATGAAAGAAGGGACATAACTACAGATCTCATGGACATTAAAAGGAATACTATGAACAACTCTATGCCCACAAAATTGATAACCTAGATGAAGTGGACTAAATCCTTGAAAGACACAATCTGCCAAAACACACAAGAAGAAATAGACAATTTGAATAGACCTATATCTATTAAAGAAATTGAATCAATAATTAATAACCTTCCAAAACAGAAAGCACCAGGCCCAGATGGGTTCACTGGTGAATTCTACCACACGTTTAAGTAAGAAATTATACCAATTTTCTACAATCTCTTTCAAAAGCTAGAAGCACAAGGAATACTTCCTAACTCATTCTAAGGGGTTGTTGGGAAAATAGGCTAAGAGACGTGAAAGGTTTCAGGAGGGCTTTTTTGCAGGGCTTTGCCTTGAAGGAATCTGTGGACATGTTAGTTCACAGAACAGAAGCTGCTTCCAACAATGGAGGCATTGTCAGATGATGTTTGCAAAGCAGCGTTTCTTTACTGCCGGCCATCGCCTTGAGATTTTTTGCAAGGCAGAGGCTCAGTTTGGGTCCTTGGCAGAGAAGCTGATTAAAATGCCTGCCCAGCAGACAACATGCAGCTGGAACTATCCTAAACTTCAAGGCTATTCCTGCTTCACTCCTGACCACATGTCTCTGTATTTAGAAGAAGTAGATTAGAGTAGTACACAGACTCAGTGTTCTCACTTTATACATTTTATCTTTAATCTGTATGCTCAGCTAGGTCTGTTTCTAACTTAGGGCTTAACATGCTTGTCTTAGAAAAATTTTGTAACTGTCTATTCTTGTAGACAGAAACAGGTAAGGTTCCCCTGGAAACCTCCGAGAATGAACTGTACACATAATTCTTTAACAAAGGACAACTATTTGCTGTAACAATAAATACTGATGTGAGATTTCACTAGGGGCCTTACAGCTCATGGGAATGCTGGAGGACCCCTGACTTTCCCATTAGTTTATACTGCACTTTGTCTCCATCTCAGTTATTTCTCCATCTATATTATTTTTCTATTTCTATTATTTCCAAATCTCTTGTGATGATCCTGCCTTGGGACCTGTTTTGCTGGGACAGTAGCTAATTCCCGGCAAGGGGTCAGCATTACTCTAATACTAAAACCAGACAAAGACATTATAAGAAAAGAAAACTATAGACTAGTATCTCTCATAAACGTAGATGCAAAAATCCTTAACAAAATACTAGCAGGCCAGGCGCAGTGGCTCACGCCTGTAATCCTAGCACTTGGGAGGCCGAGGCGGGCGGATTGTTTGAGCTCAGGAGTTCGAGACCAGCCTGAGCAAGAGCGAGACCCCGTCTCTACTAAAAAAAAAAAAAAAGAAAGAAATTATCTGGCCAACTAAAAGTATATATAGAAAAAAATTAGCCGGGCATGGTGGCGCATGCCTGTAGTCCCAGCTACTCGGGAGGCTGAGGCAGAAGGATCGCTTAAGCCCAGGAGTTTGAGGTTGCTGTGAGCTAGGCTGATGCTATGGCACTCACTCTAGCCCAGGCAACAAAGCAAGACTCTGTCTCAAAAACAAAAAAACAAAAAAAACACAAAATACTAGCAAATTGAATCCAACAATGTATAAAAGAATTATATACTGTGACCAAGTCGGATTTATCCTAGGTATGCAAGCCTGGTTCAACATATGAAAAATCAATTAATGAAATCAATCACATAATTAGGCTAAAGAAAAAAAAATAACACAATTATGTCAATAGATGTAGAAAAGGAATTTGACAAAATCCAACACACCTAGTGATAAAAACTCTCAGTAAACCAGGAATAGAGGGGAACTTCTTCAACTTAATAAAGAATATCTACAAATAACCTACAGCTAAGCATCATACTTAATGGTGAATAATTAGAAGCTTTCCCACTAAGATCAGGAACAAGGCAAGGATGTCCCCTCTCACTACTACTTTTCAATCTCGTACTTAAAGTCCTAGCTAATGCAATAAAACAAGAAAAGGAAACAAAAGGTATACAGATTAGGAGGGAAGAAATAAAACTGTCTTTGTTTGCAGATGACATGATCACCTTTGTGGAAAATCTGAATGAATTGACCAAAAGACTCCTGGAACCAATAAACAATTATAGCAAGATTGTATTAATAGGATATAAGATTAATATACAAAAGTATATTATATGCCAGCATCAAACAAGTGGAATTTGAAATTAAACACACAATACCATTTATATTAGTACTCCCCAAAATGAAATAGTTATAAATCTAACAAAATTTGTACAAGATCTATATAAGGAAAACTAGATACTGGGTATGGTAGCTCATGCCTGTACTCCTAGCATTTTGGGAGGCCAAGGTGGGAGGATAGTTTGAGGCCAGGAGCTTGAGACCAGCCTGGGCAACATAGTGAGACCCCATCTCTGCAAAAAATAAAAAAATTAGCCAGGAATGGGCACATGCTTGTAGTCCTAACTACTCAGAAGGCTGAGGTTGGAGGTTCACTTAAGCCCAGGAGTTTGAAGTTGCATTTAACTATGATCATGCCACTGCACTCTAGCCTGGGCAACAGAACGAGACCCTGTCTCAAAAACAAACAAACAAAAAAAATCAAAACAGAAGGAAAATAAAATTGTTTTACATTAAAAGAGACTAAAAACCAGGCATGGTAGCTCATGCCTGTAATCCCAGCACTTTGGGAGGCTGAGGCAAGAGGATAGGTTGATGCCAGGAGTTCAAGACCAGCCTGGGTAACACAGTGAGATCCCATCTCTACAAAAAAATAAAAAGTAAAAAATTAACTGGGTGTGGTGGCGTGTACCTGTAGTCCCAGCTACTTGGGAAGATGAGGCAGGAGGATTGCCGTGGGTGACAGAGCAATACCCTGTCTCTAGTAAAAAAAAAGAGAGAGAGAGAGAGAGAGAGAGCAAAGAGACAGCCAAAAGCAAAGTATACACTTTCAATGGGTCTTGGATTGGACAAAAGTTTTTAAAAGACATTTTCAGGATACAGGAGAAATTTAGATTAGGACTGTATCTTAGGAGATAGGAAATTATTGTTAAATTTCTTGAGCTTGATAAGGGAATTGTAATTTTGTAGGAGAATGTTCTTATTCTCAGGTGATATATGCTGATGTATTTAAGGATGAAATTCTGTGGTGTGTGCATCTCACTTCAAATGGTTCAGCTAATAAAATGGACAGGATGGAAGAAGGGAGGGAGGAGAGAGATGTGGATGGAGAGACAGAAAGAGGGAAAGGAAATGTGGCAAAGTGTTACCAAGTAATGCAGATTCTAAATGAAGGGTAATCATTACACTATATTCTTTCAACTTTTCTGTAGATTTGAAACTATTTAAAATGAAAATTTGGA
>JAQIFY010006532.1:0-10229 GCA_028533085.1 Varecia variegata
AGTGGACACGGTGCCTTCGGCTGTGCTAAATCCGTGCAGGCAGACTGACCCTGGAAGGGGACTCCGAGAAGTTCAGGCGGCTGTGAAGCAATCGGTAGGGTGTGGTGGGATTTGGCGTTGTGAAAAGGGTGAGTTGTTCCAGAGCGAAGTGCTCCGAGTTCCAATCCTGCCCCTCCCTCTCCTTAGCGCCGTCAGTTTGGGCACATAACTCACCGACTCCAAGCCCCAGCTGCTCGTTCTCAATTAAAGATTAAAATGAAAGATGAAGCACGTGGCACTTGATAGGTTCAACAAGCAGTGTGGATTACCTTCATGGGAGAAGAGTTTTTAAAGTATTGTTTGTAACAATATAACCACTTTGTAAGTGGTTATAATAATTATAAAGGCTTAAAAATACTTCTAGTAATAATAGTACATGTTCATTGTAGAAAGTTTTAAAAATACATTAAAATAAAAATATGTGAAATAAAATTCACTTGTAATCACACCAGCCCCAAAGGGCCACAGTTTAACATGTTAGAGTGTAGTGCTACAAACCCATTTCAAATCCTAGGTCTGCCTGCCACTTCATGTCCCTGGGACTCAGTTTCCTCCTCTGTAAGTGGGTCCAATGATATCCACTCAAAAGCTTGGGTGAGCATTAAATAAGATCATATTTGTAAAATGCTCAGCCTGGCAGATCACAGATGTTCCAGTTGTTGATTACTAATATTAATGTTGATACAAAGAAGGTACATTTCTTCATTCCCTGCCCCTCATACTCACAAACACACTCACAAACGTGGGCATCATTCACCCCGGAATAGCCTTTATCTCCCTCTTAGTGTCCACAGCTCACTACAAAAATCTGTATGGTTCCAACACAGTCAGGAAGAAGAGAGACTCTAGCAAAAATGTGACCAGTTTCTCTATGAAAGAGGATTGTCAACCCATATATTTATAAGCTTTATTGAGGTACTATTGACATATAATAAACTGTACATATTTGAGTGTACAATCTGATAAGTTTTGGCATCTGAGCCAGTCATGAAACTGTAGGGGGAAAATTATCTTTTCTTCACCTACCCTGGGTTTATGGCTGAGGCCCCATAACAAAGACAGGTTAACAAGAGGAAAGCATAGAGATTTATGTAGTGTAAGTTTTACATGACACAGGCGTCTTCATAAGGAAATGAAGACCTGAAGAAACAGTCAACCTTGCATATGTTTATGTGAAGTTTGATGAAGCGTGGGCAGCCATGGAGAGACATAGCTGGACAAAGGTATGATGTAAGGGAAATAAACTGCGGGGAATTTAGCAAGGCCTGTCTGCTCGGATTCTTCTGTGACCCTGTGTCTTCAGAGATATGGATGTTCCTTTCCTCAGGTATGGGGGGCACCTCTCAGTTGGCCCTTATGACTGCTCAAGGGGGAAAGGGTGTGGGGGAAGGTAAGTGTGACCCTTTCCTGAATTCCTTCAGTTTAAAATATTCAATATGCCAAGGTGCCACATTTTGGGGAAGTGTGTCCCCAAACCCTGCGAAAACCACCACCACGACCAACACGTGAGCATATCCGTCACCCCCGCTCCCAATTCCCTTGTGCCCTGGTAACTCCTCCCAGCTCTGTGCCCTCTCCCCGAGACAACCATTGATTTGCTTTCGGTCACTTTCTAGAATTTTGTGCACAAAAATCACACAGTACATACTCTGTTTTGATTGGCTTATTTCACCGAGCATAATGATCTTGGGATTCACCCCCTCGACTGCGTGTATCCGCCATTTGTTCCTTTATGCTGCTGAGTAGCGTTCCATAGTCTGTTTCCATTCACCTGTTGATGGACATTTGGGCTGTTTCCACTTTTTGGCTATTAGAAATGGAGCTGCTGTAAACCTTTGTGTACAAGCCTCTGTGTGGATATATGTTTTTGTTTCTCCTAATCCAATTTTTAAAATCTGTGTTCTCTCCAAATGCCAGCCACAGCCAGCCTCTTTCTCAAGAACGTAGAGTCAGGGGACACATCCCTGCTTTGGGGTCAGGCTCTTGCTAATTAGCTTCTTAACAGGGCTGTCCCTCCTTTCTGTGCTCCATCAACACGGGACATGGAGCACCTTCTTTTCTCTTGCATTAAGCGCATGAGTCAACGTGGTTTGGGGTAGAGGCTTACGGGGGCCGCAGTAGGGATCTGCACTTGCGGATTCTTCCCAAGGGGCTGGCTCCAGACAAGATGGGAGGCCTCAGTCCAGAGCCACACCTGGCTTCTCAGCTCCTCCGTGAGGCAGAGAAACAGGGGACACGGAGGCACAGAAAAGGCCGTGTAGTTTGAGATTGCTGGACCAGCCCTCTGCCAGGCCTGCCTTCTGCTCACACTGACCAGCCCCTGGCCTTTGGTGGGGGAGCAAGATGCCTGGAGTGATGTCACTTCCAAACAAGGCCTTACAGGTCCAGGCTTCTTGATTAGAAGAGGGAACATCTGCATTATTTACCAATTAACTCCTCGCTCCTCCCCAGGGGCAGTGCTTTAGCCCCAGGCTTCTGTAATCACGTACGAGATATTTCCACTATTACGATGCTCATTCAAAAATAAATAAATACCAGCACCCCCACAGATGTTTCCTTATTTGCTGAAGGAAAAAGAAGATAAACACAGTTATTGTGATTCACAATATTTGTGTAAAAGGCACCACACTAGAGCCTTCCCAAGTACTCCCAACAATAATATTTTGGGAACTTTAATTTTTTATCTCGGATGGCTCCAGGCCACTGAGCTCCGGGCTTTCCCCCAACGCCAATGCCCACAGCCAGTCAGCAAAGCCGGGCAGACTGACCTGGTGCTTCCAGGATTGCCTTTCCCCCCGCCCCAGCAGGTGCCAGGTGGAACACCGGTGGAGTCTGCAGCACCTGGTGACCCTTCCGGACCTCGCGGTCAGAGTCCCGTGGAGGCCGTGCTACACAGATGGCTCAGCCCCGCCCCGGAGTCGCAGACGCAGTAGTCTGTGCTGGGGCCTGAACATTTCCCGTTTCATGAAGTTCCCAGGTGCTGCTGCGGCGGCGGCTCCTGGGACCTCACTTGGAGAACCACCAGTGTGTTTCTCTTTCTTTCCTAAGCTACAATGCGAACTCACAGCTGGAAAGCTGATTTGTGGAGGCTCAAGAAGAGACCCTGTGTCCCCAGGTTTGCACTTTAATAGGGAGAGGTAAGAAAGGCCACTCTGGCTGGTTCCCAGCCTTGGGTGAAGCAGGGATGTCTTTGGGGTCGAGTATCTGCCTGGTACCTGACAACCTCCTGGAAGGCTCCCCCGAGACAAGTCTGCTTAGAGAGGTTTATTCTGGATTCTCTGTGGCTGCCTGAACTTACGGGCCTTCGAGTTTTGGGTGTCCAAGCCCAGTCCTGGCGAGAGGAGGGAGGCTGAGGCCTGCGCCTTGGCCCCTGTGCCGTCTGGGCTGCTTGAGACGGCGTACGTGGGCTGTGGGATCCGTGGGCTGTGCAGACGGCTGTCAGTGAACGAGGGTTGGAAGCAAGCGTGACGCTGTGGGAGTCCAGGCAGCGTGGCACCTGGGCCTGGAGGCGCAGGGGCAAGTGGCCTGCCTGGCACACGCACTAAGGAGGGAGCTGAGCAGAGTGTGGGGAGGTGAGGGTGGGGCGGGCCCCGGGAGGGCAGGGGTGACTCAACTTGGGCCCCATCATGGAACAATGCCCTTGGAAGTGCTGTGTAGCCTCAGGGCACACGTGGGGTTGACCTCAGGGCTCCTGGCCTGGTGCCACCACCGTGGTGCACCTGTCTCCCAGGCTCTGGCTGGGGCCCTGGCCGCCGATTCATAACCATGGCAGCCCTCCACACTTCCTGCTGAGCCATTTGGACCTCAGAGGAGCACACCCCTGGGTTGTCCGGTGTCAGACGTGGTGTCTTTGAGGTGGGCTGCAGGTCAGACCTCCCCGGGCCTGCCCATGACGCCCCCTGTTTCCTCACCCAGCGACCCTGTTCCTGGAGCTCCAGGCTCCCCTCTGGGCCCCTCCATTTGGAGGCTGCTCAGTGGGCCTGGCCACATCCTGGGACTCTGCTCCTTGCTCCCTGGTGGGAGTTGAGATCCCACCGAGGCACTGAGGCTCTCGCTAGCCTGCTTTCAAGTTATTTTAAGCCTGACAAGTTGGATGGTTCTGCGGCCACAGCGTCCCCCTTGGGAAGGTCACCTGGCCTCTTTGGGCAGCAGAATCTCCCTCAGTGTCAGGACTGTTGTGAGGATTATGCAGGAGAGTGCTCATAAAACGCATACTAATGCCCCCCGCCTCAGCCCCATCCCCACTTCTAGAACAGTGGTCCACTTTGACACCAGTGTCCGGCACCAGAACCTTGCCCTGCCCTGGTGACCAGGGGGAACGGTGCATTGAGGTAGGGCCAGGCGAGGCTGGAGGGTGGTCTGGGCTGGCTCTGGGCTCTCTCCCCCAGGTCATGGAAGTTCAGATGACATAGAAATTTGAAAAAGGGTAGAAGATGCTCCAAAAAGATGATTCTTGGAATGTGAGAAGATTCAAACAGTGAGGGTTCTGGGCTGGAAGGAACAGGGGTGGCCCTTCTACTCCAAGGTAGGACTGACCCTGGTGCACCCCCAGCAGATAGTCTTTCCTGTGAGAAGACCTTGAAGAGTCCCTGGTGCCTCTCGCTGCAGCCACTCTTGCCCATTAGGTTTTCAAATGGGAAAAAGCAGATAGTTTTTCTGTGCAAGAGCCGTGGCCCCTTGCACAGACTTAGACTTAGGGCTCCCAAGAATAGTAACCACCCCCAACACAGTGTCCTCCTTTACCACTGACCACACACTTCCACCCCGCCTGACCCCATGAGGAAAGCAGGGGGCTTTGTTTCCAATTTACAGAGAAAGGAATGGAGCAGGGGACTTGCCCAAGGGGACATGTTGACAAGGAATGGAGCCCAGGACCCTGACTCCAGCTTTCAGGCTCTGAGACACGTCCCCTCTGGCACTGATTCCCCTGATGGAGCACAGGCTGGGCCCGCGAGTGTCCTGAGAGTCCCCCTGAGGCTCGACCAGGAGCTGGGGAGTGCCGAGGCCCCGTGGGTGGGAGGCAGGGGGAGGGCGGGGAGGGCAAGTTGGGCCCACTCTGGGCCTGCTGGGCATCCTGTCCCATCCTCGAGCTAAGGACCTTCTGGAGACTTGAAGATGTTCCCTTCAAAGGCTGACTATGGCCAGGCACAGTGGATGACAGAATTAGGCCTGTAATCCTAGCACTTGGGAGGCCGAGGAGGGAGGATCACGTGAGCTCAGGAGTTCAAGACCAGCCTGAGCAAGAGCGAGACCCCCGTCTCTACTGGAAATAGACAAACTAGCTGGGCGTCGTGGCGCATGCCTGCAGTCCCAGCTACCCAGGAGGCTGAGACAGGAGGATCGCTTGAGTCCAGGAATTTGAGGTTGCTGTGAGCCAGGCTGACACCACGGCACTCTAGCCCAGGCGACAGAGTGAGACGCTGTCTCAAAAAGAAAAGAAAAGGGAAAAAAGCTGACTGTAAAGTCCTGCTGCTCCGGGCTCACGGGCGGCTCCCCTGCAGGCACCTTCTGCCCTTCAGAACCGTAAGAGCCCCTCTTGCCCAGGGACTGTGCTTTGCATATGGAGAGGGGAGGATTGCCAGATAAAAATACATAACTGCTGCATGAAACATACTTATGCTAATAGATTATTTGTTGTTTCTGTGAAACTCAAACTTAACTGGGTGTCCTATGTTTTATTTTCTAAATCTGGCACCCTAGCCCGGGTGGAATCCACTCTTGAAGCTGTGCTGCAGTGGAAACCTTCAAAGCCCTTTCTGCCCCAATCTGGGATTGTTCTGGAACCAGGTGGGGCTGGCTTAAAGAGGCAGGTCCAGGGCCAGAGGGTTGGAGGGAGGACAGAGGAAGAAACTGAGAGGTGAGGAGGGCTTGCCTGAGATGGTTTTTGTTCAGCACAGTAAGAAATTTCCTGCTGGCATGGAGCCACCATCACAACTTGCCCCCATTTTGTGCCCTTCTGTAACCACCCGGGCCTTGAGCAGGGATCTGAGCCCTGTTCCTCAGGGAGCCCTTTGGCTGTCTGTTGCTCAGGCCCCGCGGCTCCCCCCAGCTCCTCCCGGGCATGGTGTGGAGGCCTTTGGGCCTCGGCCCTTCTGCTGGGGGACAGCACGGCTCTCAATATCGCAGGTAAGGCCAGTTCAACCAGCACAGAGTCTCACAGAGTCACCTTTGCTCCGCTGAGCCAGCAGCTCTAAGGAAAGTGGGGTTTCTCTGCACAGGGGAGATTTCCGCAGTACTTGGCACCCCTAGTGGCCTTCCACCCGCACCCTGGCACGGGTATCCCCAGCACTGACCGAGGGTACTAGAGAGAAGTCAGGGCCAGAGCCGAGAGGAGAACCGGGGGTCCCGGTGTCCTGGCCTGTTAAAACCAGGTCTCGGTAGCTGAGGCAGAAGGAAGCTTTGCTCCCCTTTCCCAGGGAAGCGTAGACAGGCCTGGCATTCACTGAGCACCCACCCACTCGTACGCTCGAGGTCTTGAGCTGTGTGACTCTGTGTTCCACACACCAACCCTGCCAGTCAGATGTCGTGATCATCCCCATTTCATGCTGGAAACTGCTTTGCAGAGGGTAGGGAACAGGCCGAGGCTGCTCAGTTGGTCGGTGGCACCCGGCCTGTCTCTCAGGCCTGTGCTGTTAGCCGTTGGATACACTTGGCACTACCGACATTGGGGACCTGACACTTCGTTGCAGGGTCTGTTCTGTACATTGTAGGATGCTTAGCAGCATCTCTGCTCTCTACCCACCAGATGCCAATAGCAATTCCCTAGCTGTGACCACCAAAAATCCTTTGAGACATTGCCGGATGTCCCTTGGAAGGCAAAATCCTCTCTGGTGGAGAACAGCTATTCCAGCGGTATAAAATAAATCATCCAGGCATTGCTTTGTCACTGGCAGAGCCAGCCTTATGCAGAGACGGAGCAGCCAATGGCTCTTAAAGTGTGGTCCTCAGTGGATCCCCACAGGTTGAGTGGGCATGAAGCGTCAAAAGAGGGCTACCAGTGTTTTGGGCAGCTCTCATGAGATTGAGGATCAGTCCCAGGCTTTGTAGTAAAATAACATTTATTTAGAATTTGTTGTGTGCTTCAGTTCAGCAGAGGGCATGAGAGCACTGACGCCATAAGCCTACCTATATGGCCCTAAGAGGGGCCCTGGGAGCCCTAAGGAAGGTGGTAGGGTCTGAGGAAAAATCCCCTCCCCCGCCCCCCGCCTCCCCCGACCCTCAATCCATTTTGTTTTCCTAACATGACAAGTGAAGGATTCCAGTGAAGAGGAGGCCAAAGGACAAGCTCTTCCTCCATCCCCACCCTGTGGGGCTTGTTGAACTGGAATTGCTGGAAATTGCAGGGAAACTAGGTCCAGGTTTGAGAAAACACCTCTTGAACTATGACTGGAAACTTGAATCCCTCCCTCCCCTTTGCTAGGATGGCTGAAAAACAAAGGTTAACTAAACTTCAGCACTTTCACTGACTGCTATACAGAATTTAAGGTGTGCAGGTTATACAATTTGCTTCCATACTACCTTTTAGTGGTCTGTTCATAAAGGTTTTCATATATTTCTCAATATGTGGAAAAAATGTTTTCAAATGGAGTGACTAGATGTAAGCTTTTCAATCTTGTAACTGAGCAAGTCTCTTTATTTACTTAAGCATTTAAGTAAAATGTGTTGAAAATTTCCAAGATACAATAGGGCATTTAAATATAAAAATTAGTTTGAGATAACGATTTCTTTATTTTCTTGCTACAAATGTTTTTGAAATTTAGCATTTTTAGTTTTCTTTTAAACCACTACCAAAAAACTTCAATTGAGTCCCCAACTGATGGTTATACTATCATTGGCACAGGTTTTAATTTCTCCAAGTCCCTTGTCAACACTGGGAGGGGTGGAGGAGAGGCTGGCCAGCCAGAGGAGGGGAGATCCGTGCTGCACTCCGGGGGCGGCTCAGTGTCCTCCCAATGTGTGCTGCCACATTAGAATGCAACTGTCAGTCCCTGCGCTCCTTATTTGAGCCAACTCTGTAGTTTTAAGGCTGCTTTTTGTCTACACACCCGCAGAATGAGTGCTGGGCTCTTTTCCTTTGTAAGTCAGTTATTTCATGAATGACCAGGACTCTCTTCTGTTAATTCCCCAAAAGATGATGGGAGGAGGATGACAATATGTTCTGCAGGGTTGAAGAGTGTCCAGGCTGCTCAGGTGGTCCATGGTCATGGAGTTTTGGGGAGAATCCTGTCCGGAAGGGTCCACTAAAGGAATTGAATTATCTACACAAATAGTTGGGGGGTGGATGGCGGGGACCCTAGGGGTTGTCTGGGTATTGAACTTGGGAAAAATCTTCAGATCACCTTGGGCCAGTCCCTAGCTTGACCGTGAGCAGCTCGAGGGCAGCATCTTACTACCCCCGGGTTTAGCAGAATGCTCAGTGCATGGTAGGAGTCTGACACTTTTTTCTTGAAGCTATAAACTTTAAAAATTTTACATGTGTAGGGAAACCCAAACCCAAAGAGGTTTTTTGTGCAAGATCATAAAGCTAGTTTTGAGCTGAGTCGTGACTGTCAGCCTAGCCCTCGCTGCTCTATTAGCCAGAGCGTGTCACCCCTTCTTGGAATGTTTATTGAGCCTTTGTCAGCTAAGGGCAAGGGCTGTGGGGTCTGATAAAGCCCTTTGCCATCTTTGGAATCATTTCCAATCTAGTGAGAAAGTTATGATAAATGTATAAAACTAGATAAAATATGCGCTGGTACTTACTGACTTAATTGGACCTGGCTTCCAGGAATCATTAACGTGGACACAGATAAACACATACAAACCTGCTACTCCTACAGTCTTTTCTGTGTCAGTAAAGGTCACTTCCCTGCCTCCAGTGGCTTAGGCTACTGGATCTTCCTAAACTCCTTTGTTTCCCCCACATTCCACCTGTCAACAAATCCTGTTGGCTCCACCATCAAACATAACAAGACGCTGACCACTTCCTACCAGGCGTTGTGCCATCGCCCCTCACCTGATGGCTGTACTAGCCCACCCTGTCCCCCTGCTTCCTCCTTCCTCAAGCCTCCTTGAGACTTTTCTCAACCCAGCAGTCAGAGCAATCCAAGAAAGGTAGGTGCACATCACTGAGCTGCTAGACCCCTCCACTGCCCTGGTCTCCTGCTTACCACTCCCCTCAACTCATGCAGCCCCGGCCACGCCCAGCCCTTTGCTGGTCTAGAGCATACCGCGAGGTTTCTGTCTGCCCAGGAAGATCTTTCCCTATATACCCACATAACTCCCTTCCTCACCTTCTTCAGATCTTTGTCTAAAATGTCTCCTTCCCTAGTGAGTCCCTCCCTGACCACCTCATTTTAGACTGTTTCCACCTTACTCCATTCATAGCACTCCGTCTCCTTTTCCCACATCACTTTGCTCCATAGTACTTACCACCATCTGACATACTTTACTTGTCTTCCTCCTCCTCCCAAAATGTAAGGTCTTAGGAGGCAGGGATTTTTGGTGTAAACTTACTCCTGACACACAATTTTGTCTCTGTTTAGGATGGAGACTTGGGGTTAAGATTTGGAAATCACTTTAGCCTATATTAGTGTTTGCCTAGTTTTAAAAACAAATGTGCCACACTTAACACAAAAATCTCAGGGTCCAGAGGTCTCCAGGTGAGAATCATGGCCTCCCTCATCTATGAATCTGTATCCATCAAGATTTACTTATTTTTGGTAGTTCCATTTTCAAATGAAAAATTATAATATGGACTACATCTTTTCAAACTATATACCTTCCCTCTCCTGGCCCCTCCATTTTTTCAGGGAGATTCTGATATACATATCTAGGGATCATTTATCCCAATTCTGCATTGAGAATCCATCTAAAATAATGGGTGCCTCTTTAACTCCACAGGCAGTGTGTTTTTCTTGGTTCTTTTTTTTTTGAGACAGAGTCTCACTTTTGCCCGGGCTAGAGTGAGTGCCGTGGAGTCAGCCTAGCTCACAGCAACCTCAAACTCCTGGGCTTAAGCAATCCTTCTGCCTCAGCCTCCCAAGTAGCTGGCACTACAGGCATGCGCCACCATGCCCGGTTAATTTTTTCTATATATATTTTAGTTGGCCAGATAATTTCTTTCTATTTTTAGTAGAGATGGGGTCTTGCTCTTGCTCAGCCTGGTCTCAAACTCCTGACCTCGAGCGATCCACCCGCCTCGGCCTCCC
>JAQIFY010006533.1:0-10228 GCA_028533085.1 Varecia variegata
AGGTAAAACAAAACAATAAGAACTTACCCAACAATATGAACAGGAATCTACCTCAAATATGAATCCTTTCAATAAATGTGAATGGCTTGAATTGTCCTTTGAAGAGAGATGACTTGATGAGCGTATAAAACATTATAAGCCAAGTATCTACTATCTCTGGGAAAAGCATCTAACCCACAAAGACACTTTCAGACTCAAGGTCAAGGGTTGGAAAACAAACTTTCAGGCAAATGGAAACCAAAAGAGAGCAGGGGTAGTGATTCTGATATCAGACAGCATCAATTTTAAAATAGCAAAAGTAAAGAAAGACAAAGATAGTCACTATATAATGGTAAAATGAAAAATCCAACAAGAAGACTTAACAATCCTTAATATGTATGCACACAACACAGGAGCACCCAGATATATAAAGCAAATCCTTTATGAACTAAATAGCATGATAAACAGTAATGCAACAGTAGTGGGGGATTTCAACACCCCACTGTCTGAAATGGACAGATCCTCCAAACAAAAAATAAGCAAGGAAATAATGGACTTAAGCAAGGCTCTAGAACAAATGGGTCTAACAGACATATGCACAACACTCCACCCATATAAAGCTGAATATACATTCTTCTCATCAGCCCATGGAACTTTCTCCAAAATCAACCACATCCTAGACCACAAATGAGACCTCGCAAATTTAAAAAAATGGAAATTGTACGATGCATCTTCTCAGACCATAGTGGCATAAAACTAGAGATAAATTCCAACAGAAATGCTCACCACTTCATGAAGTCATGGAAATTAAACAATCTAGTGCTAAATGACTAGCTGGGTGAAGGAAGAGATTCAGATGCAGATCAAAAAATTCTTTGAATTAAATGATAATGGGGAAACAAGCCATCAAAACCTGTGGGATATGGGAAAAGCATTCCTGAGAGGAAAACTAATAGCATTAAATGCTCACATCCAAAAGACAGAAAGCTCACAAATCAACAAACTAATGAACCATCTCAAGGAACTGGAAAAGGAAGAGCAAATTAATTCTAAACCTAGCAGAAGAAAGGAAATAACTAAGATCAGAGCAGAATTAAATGAAATTGAGAATAAAGGATCTATACAGACTATCAATAAAAGCAAAAGCTGGTTTTTCGAAAAGATAAACAAAATTGATAGCCCTCTTGCTAGATTGACAAGAACTAGAAAGGCAAGGGCTTTCATAAACTCAATCAGAAATGAGAAAGGAGAGGTCACTACAGACATCATGGAAATACAAAACATTATTTTTGAATACTATAAAAATCTATATGACCCAAAGCTACAAAAGTGGACGAAATGGACAAATTCTTGGAAACACACAACCTCCCCAAGTTGAATCAGGAGGAAATAGAACTCCTGAACAGATCAATATCAAGGGCAGAATTATAAACAATATAAACAATTAACAATATAACAATATAACAATTGTTTATAACAATATAAACAATTATAAACAATATAAACAAACAGCAATATAAAATCTTCCAAAAAAAAAAAAAAAGTTCTAGACCAGATGGGTTCATACCTGAATTTTACCAAACACATAAAGAAGAACTCCTACCTATATTGTAGAAATTATTCCAAAACATTGAGAAGCATGGTATCATCCCAAACTCATTCTATCTAGGAAGCCAATATCACCTTGATACCAAAGCCAGGAGAGGAGGGAGCAAAAACAAAAGTACAGACCAATATCCCTGATGAATATAGATTCAAAAATTCTCACCAAAATTTTAGGGAACAGAATCCAACAGCACATCAAAAAAAATAATTCACAACGACCAGGTGGGCTTTATCCCAGGTATGCAAGCCTGGTTCAACATATGCAAATCTATAAATGTAATTCACCACAAAAGAGACTGAGGGAACAGCCCCCTCCGGAACACAGGCGGCGCCTTAGACGCTGCCACAGCAGTGTGACTTGAGAGGGCTTTTCTTGGTAAGAGGGGCAGCACTCACTTCTTTCTGAGGCGTCTCAAGATGGAGGATTTCGCCAGAGGGGCGGGGCTTCAGCGTCCCGCGAGGGAGAGAGAGTGAGAGAGAGTGAGAGAGAGTGAGGAGTCCCGACTCCGGCAAGAGTCCAGGTGAGAATCTTGAGTGAGAATGAGAGAATTACGCCCTTCTCCAGGCCCCACAAAGCCTCAGTGCTCAGCCCGCCCCTCACCCGCTCCTGGGTTCTGAGTCCTGGGAGGCCTAAGCAGAGTAGGCAGGCTGAAATGTGCGCTCACTTTTCCTTTAGGCTCTCAGGAAGGTGGCGGTTTGATAAAAGTGGGCAGGCCCCCATTCAGCAGGGAGGCGACGCGAACCCTAAAAATAGTCCGACTGAGGAAGCTTAGGTGGAGAGTCCCGGCAGATTTGTTGGCGACTTTCCAAGGACTCAAATAGGTACGTAGGGGGAATATGAGTTCTCTTTTCCTATTTGATGATATCAGGGAGTTGAGGGCTTTGGCCTGGTTCGGGGAGGGGCGATCCATTCACCAAAAAGGAGTTCCGTGCCCTTTAGGGAATCAGACCAAGACCGCTGAACGATTTATGAAGGGACCACAGATCTCAGAAGAGTGACGTGGCACAGAGTCTGCCCCCTAGCGTCAACCCTGGGAAGCACCCCGGGGCAGGGCTATCAGTCTGACTTCTGCAAGGAGGGCCTGGGAAGGGTGAGGGCCTTGGTCTGAGGAAAGGGTCCTCAAGTCGGAGAAAGGAAAGCATTGTGGGTGTAGCCAGGAGTCAAGGTGAAAACTCTATGTGACCACGGAGGGAACCCCCACCCTGCTGGCAACCTGGAATGCCTGTGCACTGGTGAGGTGATTCACACTCATTTCCTGCTATGGTATGGGGGCAGGTTGATGAGGGATTTTTGTCTAAAGCAGGGGTCCCCAACCTATGGCGAGTTGTATAATTATTTCATTATATATTACAATGTAATCATAATATAAGTAAAATGCAAAAGAAATGTAGTGTGCTAGAATCACCCCCAAAACATCCCTCACCTCCCTGGGCCATGGAAAAATTGTCTTCCATGAGAACAGTCCCTGGTGCCAAAAAGGTTGGGAACGCAGGTCTAAAGGGTATGGCCTAAGGTTTGAGGTATCAGGATTCACGGGGATTTCCATGAGTTAAGGTGAAGGCCATGGTGTCAGAGGAGAACACTGACGATGATGGTACCACAGAATCCATTTGGCCTTATTCTCAGCCTTGGGAGATCAGAGGCAGGTAAGGGGGTCCTCATTTCCTCCTTGGGGGTCTCAAGGGATACTGGGAGGAAGACAGAAGTCCCAGGCCCATGCCAAGGGTCAAAGGATGGTTTGAGGGGACCACCCATCATTTAATAGATAACAATGAATCTGAGCCCCACCCTTGCATTCAGCACTTGAAGGACCAAAGCAGGATTGTTAGGCTGAGGCTGTCCTTCACTTGTTTATATAAAATCTAAGGGAGTTGAAATATTTGGTGTGAGGTTGCAGCCACCATTCAGCCAAAGGGAGGTGTGATGACGGGCACTACCTGGAGATCAAGTGAGTTCCCTGAATGAGGACTGAATACCCAAGCAGCCCATAACAGAGAGGGCTTCACATGTCAGGTGCCCCTTGACAGGGATGGTGGGGAGAGAAGCTCCTTCACTTCCTCCTCTGGGATCTCAGGGAGGTGCTGGCTTTGGTGTGAGGTGTTGACCTCAGAGCAGCAGAAGAGAGGGGGCTCAGGACCTGCCAACAGTTGACATGGTGGCTATGATTGTGAACTGAGAGGCCTCCCACCCCCCAAAAGAGAGGGCCCCATTACTAGCCCTTGCCACCACCCCAATACACCCCAGGCTGGGATGTTAGGATGCAGCCTAAAACTCACTCTAATGTCCTCCAGAGAGTTCTCAGGGGACAGGCTGAGCAGGAGAACAGCAGCCCTGTGGGTTCCTACAGAAGCGCTCTAGGAAACCTACACAGGCAGCATTGGTTAAAGCTAAGGTGGTCTCTCCCTGCTGATGGAACTCACACCATCCCATTCTCCCTCTTCCAGGTGCCTGCAATACCAATTGCCCTGCTCACATTTTCTCCTACTGTCCCTAACAAAAGTCACCATGCCTCGGGGACAGAAGAGTAAGCTCCATGCTCGTGAGAAACGTCACCAGGCCCGATGTGAGAGTCAGAGTAAAAAGGCTGCTCAGGCAAAAGCAACAGCAGCAACACCAGCAACAGCAGCAACACCAGCAACAGCAGCAGCGGCAGCAGCAGAAGTAAAGGAGAGCCCTCCCAAAGAGTCTTGTCCCTCTGCATCTCTTTCTGAAGGTGTTACTAAGAGGCTGATTATTGCTAAGTCAGGTAGCACTTCCCAGAAGGCTCAGAAAGCTCCATCCACTCCCATTACTTCTAAAGTCATTTTTCGCACTAGATCTGGTAAAGCTTCCAGTGAAAGCAATGCTGAGGCTTCACCCTCCAGTGATACAGCATGCAGCGATCCTCTATCCAGGAAAATTAAGGTGTTGGAGCAGTTCATGCTCTACAAGTACAAAATGAAACAGCCCATCATGAAGGCAGACATGCTGAGGATTGTCAACCAGAGGTACAAAAACCAGTTTGCTGAGATCTTCAAGAAAGCCTGTGAGCACATTGAGATGGTCTTTGCAGTTGAAGTGAAGGAAATCGACTCAACCCGTCAATTGTATGACCTTGTCAGCAAGCTGAAACTCCCCAACAACGGGAGGGTGCGTGGTGGCAAGGGCTTACCCAAGACCGGTCTCCTGATGAATGTCTTAGGTATGATCTTCATGAAGGGCAACTGCGCCACTGAGGAAGACATCTGGAAATACCTAAATATGATGAAAGTATTTGCTGGAAGGAAGCACTTCATCTATGGAGAGCCCAGGAAGCTCATCACTAAAGATATGGTGAGGCTGAAGTATCTGGAGTCCCGCCAGGTCCCCGGCAGCAATCCTGCACGCTATGAATTCCTGTGGGGTCCCAAAGCCCATGCTGAAACTACCAAGATGAAAGTCCTGGAATTTTTGGCCAAGATCAATGATACCGAGCCCGCTGACTACCCAGCCCTTTATGAAGAGGCTTTGCAAGATGAGGAAATAAGAGCCCAAGCCCTAGCTATAGCCAAGCGAGATGCTACTGCCAAAGTTTGTGAATTGTGCAAGGCCATGTGTCGAATGTGTATTCCTGTCCCTATTGATGTCTGAGTCTTTTTTCTAATCCAGATAAGAAAATGTGACATCACAATAGGTGTTTTCTTGGAAATATAAAGGAACCCCACAGTAAAATAGTTAATAAGTGGGGTAATATAATGGAGAAAAAATATTAAAACATGAGCATTCCTTCATTCCTTGTTTTCCCTAATTCCTTTTAATGTTTCATTTTGTAAAATTAAGTGGTTTATACTTTGTTTTTCTTAGCTTATTCAAAAAGTAGGAGAAATTAAAGGTTAATAACTTAGACCTTGTTTTTACTGCCTCTTTTATTCACCGAACATTAATTGAACATCTGCTCTTTGGAAAGCTGTCTGCTGGTACTGGAGATCCTCAGAAAAAGAAGACTCAGCAGCCCCTGCTCCTACAAATTTTAAGCTTACTTGCTACAATGATTCAAGTAAGATGTTGAATTGCCCTCTATGACTTATAGGTAAAGTAAAAAGAATGAGTGAGGATCAGGGTGTCCCTTTTGAGAGCAGTCAAGTGAGAACTTCCTCAGCAAGTCATTTTTGGGTTTTGGGAAACTGCACGTCCTTAGTGGGATGTAATTTTCGTTTAAACTGGTGGGCTAATTGAGGTTGTGAAAGTGATAAGTAGCAGCCAAACCCCCAGATTGTGTGCTTCAGAGTTGAGAAACAAAACTCTGCGAGTTAGTCTTCTTGGGCTGCTGTAACAAAATACCAGAGACTGCATGGCCTAAACAACAGGAATTTATTTCTCACAGTTTTGGAGGCTGGGAAGTCCAGCCGATTCCATTCCTGATGAGGGTACCCTTCCTGGATTGTAGGAATTTACCTTTTCTCTGTGTTTTCACATGGAAGGGAGAGAGAGAGAGAGCGCACGTGCATGCTCTAGTCCCTCTTCCTCTTAAAAGCATGGTAATCCCAAAATGGGGCCCCCACCCTGATAACACCCACTAAACCTAATTACCTCTCAAAGGCCCCCCTTCAAATACCATCACATTGGGAGTTGGGTTTCAGCATATAAATTGGGAGGGGGGCACAAATATTCAGTGCATAATGGAAAACTACTCCCACAAATTACTTTGGGATTATGAGTAAACAAGAAACAAGTCTTCACTTGGGCACAAAAGCAAGGTATCTTGTACTCTGATTCCAGTGCAGATCAACACAATTTGCAAACTCGGTGTTCCGTGCACATGTTCTGTTGCGGCCCGATTGCAGAACGGGAGATGAACACAGAAAGAAACACACAGACACACAAAGACGGTACAAGACTGCAGTGCTGAAAGCACCAGTCGTTTTATTTTTATACTCTTTCTGTGCAGCAGCTACTTCCTGGTACGTGACTTTCTTTAGAGCCCTGAGGAAACGTTCCATTCCTTCTGGACGATTGCTCAAGGGAGGTAGATGTTTGCATCTTAACCTCTTGACCTCATCACCGCCTGCAGGACAATGAGACACCTTGGCTTGGGAGCAAGACCTCAGGCCCTTGGCTATCGCCATAGGGAACAGTTTGTTTATTCAACAGGCCAGGTCCGGACCTGTTGACCTCTGGCCTCAGGAAGCACGTCCAGTTTCGCTGACTCTGGGCAAAAGCCAATTCCTGCCCAGGGACAGTCCCTACATGTTCTCGGAGGAAATTCTGAGAAATAAGGATGATAATCCCTTGAGGTCAGATGCATAGAAGCCATTATGTTGGTATGTTTTGCCTTGAAATTAGAGAGCTAGAGCCCACTGCATTCAATCGGCATTTTAATTGGGTGATCTTGAGTGTAATTTGGCAAACTCTAAGCAAGGGATAGATTTTGTTTCTTAAGGGTATAATAAATGTAAATAAAGGTGATTTCGATGGCAGGGCACTTCAGAGGCATAAAAGGACTTGTGCCTTAACATCAATTTTAGGAGCTGGAGTTCCATCTACATAGGGAAGACAACGCCACACCCAAGTTAAATAACAGTTGTTCCCATGGAGACATTTACATAGTTTTACTTGTTAGGGAGAATTTTTGGCTGGTTCAGTGCTCTTTGTACAATAGTATTCCATGTTCTCTAACATCTCCTGGATTAAAAACAAAAATTCCAAGCATGGTGGGTGGTATCATCTGGAATCAAAATAATAACTGTCATTCTGTAAATATTGGGTAATATTTTACAGTCATCTTGCCTGTGGCTTATATGTAGTGTATACATTCCAACAGTCTTACAAGAACGGGCTTTCCAAATTCACTTGGCACATGATGAACTTTCAATTTTCTCAAGTTCGCACGACTGGTAAGTAGCAGAGCTGGGACTAGAGCCCTGGTCTGATTTAGAGCCCGTGCTGTTCCACTGCTCCCACCTGAGGTAGACCTTCTGTCTCTTAATTCACTTTTTCCCAGTATTACAAAATATATCTCAGGCAATAGAAAGATACCTGTAAGCAAAGTACTAAAAGCAGGCCTACAAAGGGAAGGTAAATAGGAGAATAAATAAAAATTTGGGAATTGTCTTAGGACTTCATTTTCCTAGGATCCTGCTGCTCCTAATTAGGCTCATTGTCACTGAGAACTGACTCCGCCCAGGAGCTGATATTTTGTGCTGCTCTTGTTCTTTCTATCTTTACAATACGTTTCCCCTGGAACTTCTCCAGTGTGTCCTCCAGTGTGGAACTTCTCCCAACTCTGGAACCTGACCTACTGGCCAGCTCTTCACCTCTTCACTGTGTCCTCCTCTGATGGCTATCACCTGCTCCCCTCATGACTTGGAGTATTCCAACTCCCTGGTGGTCACTTCCTTCACCAGGTATGTATATCAACATTGTATTCCTATTTATGTGATAACTTGCCCTTTCTTCCCTCACTCTTTTGCTTCTCTCTCTTGCTCATTCTCGCTCTCTCACTCTCTTGCTCTCTTTCTCCCTCTTATTTTTCCAATGTTCCTTTTAATAGATTGTTTAAATAGTTTCTGAGTGTTAGTTTATGGATCACTTTATTTACACATTTATTGCTATGTATCAAGTTTAAAGTAGGAGTTTTTATGTTTTGTGAAACAAATTGGGAAACTTCCTCTTATTTTGTGATCCAGAACAGGATAACATGATATTGGAACAGGTTTTTCTTCAGAAATGTGAGATGACTTAGGAATTAAACTGTTGGGATCAAGAAATAGAGAAAAATAAAGTAAAATATTGTCAATTTCTGTCTTTCCTATTGTTTTTAGCTGGTTTTTCTGTAAAAACCTGGATTTGTTTATCTTATTTAAGAATTTAGGAAAAATTAAATTTTAATATGTTATATTAGATACTATGACACATTTATTCCCTTAACATTAATTGGGCATCTGCTATTTGGAAAACACTGTGCTATTATTGCTGAAGATGTCAGGATATTTGTTTCTTGGACCACTAATGTCACAAGAAAGATTGTGAGATATCATACTAGATCAAAGGGACAAATACAAAGAGATAATAAGGACATTGGGTCCAGATGAGTGTAGTAAAGTGGCATTTAAGTGTAAATTCTTCAAGGCAATTCCATTTTGGAAACTGCAAGTTCATCAGTGGGACTGAAATTTAAGTTTAGCTATGTCATGGGGCAGTAGGGCTGTGAGACTGGGGAATAAGGGTCAGAGTTGAGAGACTAAAGCCAGGAATGCAAAATGGCTCTTGAATCCCAGACAAAGAAACTTTCTATTGATGTAATCAAGGTAGATGTTCCAGGCCCTTTCCCACTGCATTTGAAAATAGTTTTCAAAGTAATTATTTTACCTCTATTGTCTCAGAAGGATTCCTGAAAAATAAGTGTTATACTCTTTTGGGCGGATCTTTGGAAAGCAGTCGGCTGGCACTTTTTCTCTTGGCTTGAGAAAGTCCTATTCCAATGTATTATAATGACATTATAATTTCTTGAATGTAATTTGGCAAGCGCTAGGTTTTTGGTGGCTGTAAAATGAGTGGCAGTTGGGACGGTTTGTTTGAAGATACAGCTGCGAACCAAAAAAAAATAGTAGAACATAATAGTATTTTGCCCCTTACACAACTACTAGGAGATTTGAGTTGCATCCAGCTGGAAACAGTTGGTTGACTCCCAAATTAAAGTACCTTCGCTGGAGTATTTAGTTTCATCTGCTAAATAGCAATTTTGACTCTTGGTATTCTAGGTCATAAATGCCTCAGATTTCCTCAGAACTGCTCAGTCGTTTTTGAAAAATCCAGAAGGGAGCGTAGTGGTGTCTGTAATCAGCACTAGTAATGGTAATGGCTTTCATTTACGAAAGGTTTATTGTATGCAGAGAGGTTGGCTAGGTTCTTCACATATATTATCTCTAATCTTTTCAAAAGTTTTGCAAAAAGAGGTTAATTTTACAGATGAACAACCCCAGACCCAGAGAGCTTAGGAAACTTCCCCAAGAACACACAGCTACTAAATGGCAAAGGTTGGGCTGTTCTAATTTGTGTAGATCTCAAACCGTCTCCACTCCTTCCAGCCTGAACTAGGCCCTCTTTCAGTGCTCTTCCCACTATTCATAAAACCCTATATGAGATACAAATAACTTTCTGACCAAGGTTCTGAAAGCAAGCCTAAAGAGGGTAGGCAAAATGTAAAATAAATGTAAATATGAATAAAACACAATTTTGGAATTGCCAATTGGATTCATTACCCAGGATTTTCCTGTCCTCACACCAGGGTTGCTTGAAAGCTGACACTGTTCAGGCATCTGTGTTTCATCCATGTTTATTTAGCACAACCAGATTACAGGAATCTTCACCTCAGTCTTCCCAGTGTTCTTTTCTGTTAAATTATTAAATGTATATCTTGACCTGCTAACCAGCTCTTCACAGACTCTTCCACTGTCCCCAGTGGAAAAAACAAATGAGAATCACCTGTCTTCTCCCTGACTCAGAGGCTGTCTACTCTCTACAGATGACCCTTATCTGCCCCATGCCAACCATACCCCCTCCATACCAGCCCCATTCACTCTGGGGTGAGATTTAGATACCTGGTCATCTCCTCAGGTCCGTTTGTATATATTGGCCTATAGCTTAGTTTTCCCTGATCTTGTTTTTTTAACGTTGCCCATAGGC
>JAQIFY010006534.1:0-10228 GCA_028533085.1 Varecia variegata
TACATTTTCTTCTAGAATTCTAATAGTTTCACACCTAAGGTTTGCACATTTGGGAATAACACCAATTGGGTATCGGACAGAGGTGGGGGGTGGGAGGAGGGGATGGGTGTATACCTACATGATGAGTGCGATGTTCACTGTCTGGGGAATGGACACACTTGAAGCTCAGACTCGGGGGGATAGGGCGGCATGGGCAATATATATAACCAGAACTTTTGTACCCCCATAATAAGCTGAAATAAAAAATGTATATAGACAGAATGATGGTATATGACATTTGGAAAGAGAAAATAAAAGAGAAAATTTTCTATATCTAAAAAAAAAAAGAAAAAGAAATTGCTGATGTCAATGTGGAGAAAACTGTTGGTGAAAGTGTAATTAGTACATCCATTGAGGAAAACAGTAAAACTAAACATAGAACTACCATATGATCCAGCAGTCCCACTACTGGGTGTTTATCCAAAGAAAATGAAATCAGTATTTTGAAGAGATATCTACACTCCTATGTTTATTGTGGTACTATTCACAATAGTGGAGATATGGAATCAACCTAAGTGTCCATCAACATATGAATGTATAAAGAAAATGTTGTATATATACACAATGTAATATTATTCAGCCATACAAAAGAATGAAGTCCTGTCATTTGTGGCAGTATGGATGAACCTGGGGGACATTATGTTAAGGGAAATAAGCCAGACACAGACAGACAAATACTGTGTGATCTCACTCATTCATGAAATTTTAAAAAGCTGATCTCATAGAAGTACATTTCTGAGGCTGGAAAGTATAGAGGGGAAAGTAGATGAAGAGATGTCGGTCAACAGGTACAAAATTAAAGGCAGATAGGAAAAGTAAGTTTTGGTGTTCTATTACAAAATAGGGACACAAATTAATATTGTGTTGTATATTCCAAAATAGCTAGCAAAGAGGATTTTGAATGTTCACACCACAAAGAAATGATAAGTGTTTGAGGTGACAGATAAGCTAATTATCCTGATTTGATCATTACGTAATGTATACATTAACACAAACATCACACTGTACCCAATAAATATATACAATTATTTTGTTTCAGTTAAAAATAAAACCTAGAGAAAGTTATATTTCACAAAGTTGTTTGCCTTTTAGGAAGGTGTATGAGAGGCAGGCGTGAGGTGGCACAAAATCATGAGACTTAGCTTTGACACTCTTTAGGTGAGAGACCAACAGATAGCCATTTAACCTCTGTGAACTTTCTTCTGCATTTGAAATATGAACTATTACCATTCCTATGCTCAAAATGTTGAGAGAACTAAATGAATGATAAAGGCGGCCTACCTGAAACAATGTATAAAATACAGTAAATATCAGTGCATGATATTAGAATATGAATAACTCACAGTAGTTTGAATGTTAGATTAAAGAGATGGAGAGACCAGCTAGGATCCTATTACGGCAATTCAACCAAGAAATGCTTAGGTATGAACTGGAGCAGTGGGATTAAAAAGGAATTGACACCAGCAAGCAACGTTGATATTGAAAATGAACAGTGGGAGCAGCAGGGGAACTTAGGAAGGAGTCTAAGATGACTGAAATCTCTCATGTGGATGGGTGACAGTGATGCAAAAACTGAAACAGGGTGGGGTAGGTACCTGTTTAAGTGTGGTATGTGTGTCTGCACTTGGAGACAACATCTCAAATGGCTGTTCATGATGTGATATTGTCAGAACTTATGTATATTCCTCTATCAAGCTCTTTAGTTAGAACATGGCCTCACTATTAATATATCATTGGAAACTCCTGTTGATGAGTCCTCTTGGCAATATCTAGTCAGAAAGTTGTACAGGACAAATATACTTTATTTCCCTTATGTTTGTCTTTACTTGCCTCTTCTTGTCATCAGAAGGGTAAGGTCTTGAGTCTATAAGTGTGGGTCAAGGTGGTGACTTGGCCAGATTTCAGTGTGAGATGAGGCCTGCCTTTTATCTAGACAAAAGGAGTCTCTGAAGTTCATATATTATGGTTTTTCACAGGTCATTCATAGGAATTGTTGGCTATCTGTAGCTATTACTCATTGAGTGCTTTCTGTGTATATAGATATATACACATACACTTACACAATTTAATCATTTAATCTTTACAATAGCCCTGCAACATTGGTACTAGTATAATCCTGGCACAACTTCTTATGGGTATATAGAATTCCAAGTGTGGAAGAGAAAAAACAAACAAGCATACAAGAGTGCTATGAAGGGTTAAGAGCAAATTGCAATATGAGATGGATGCCCAGGGAATGCCTCACTGAGAAGGTGACATTTCAGTAAAGGAAGTGATGGTGCAAGCCATGTGCTATCTCAGGGAAGAGCTCTCTAGGGAGAAGAAATACCAAGCGCCAAGGGCTGAAGCAGGCCTGTCTGGCATGCTTGAGGTAGAGCAAGAAAATCATTGTGGCTGGGGTGACACGTGAGAGAAGGGAAGAGAAGTAGAAAGTAAGGCCAGATAGGTACAAGAGGGACACAGATAGTGTGTGACCTGGTAAATTTAAGGACTTTAGCTTTTTCTATGAATGCAATGGGAGCGACTAGAAGATTTTGTAAAGTGACATGAACTAATTTCCATTTTAACAGGTTCCTTATGGCTGCTATATTCAAAATACAATGGCATGAGGAGGGTAAGGAGAAAAGCACAGGAACCAAGCTCCCAAAGGTGGTGAAAGCCAATACCTATTTTTATACCAGTTATCAAATTATTGCCTCAGCTCCAAAGTCAGTGTGATTTCTGTCTCCTGACTGGATCCCAAGCTGATATACCTAGGTTAGTTAAACTACATTCATTTGTTGAGGAAATACTAGCCCCTCTCCTCCTACCCTCTTTCGCTTTTATATTCTGGGGAAAATATGGGAGTAACTGGTATTTAGCCTAAGATTCAACATCATGGGTCCCATTATTTCTCAATCACTTTCTATCTGGAGATATAACAGAGTTATAGCCATTGCTTAAAGTGTTCTCCACTGAAAACAAAATTAATTCATGTTAGTACATTTTAGATTAAGACATGATAGAGAAAATAATATGATGATAATGAAAACTAGCTATAGAAAAATCAACTAAAATATTCATAAATGCTAATTCCAGCTAACACTACATAGATTTCTCTATTGCTCTTTTGAAAAACTTTTTTTCAGACTTAAGATTGTTAATAGATATGAAAATGAACACTCATACTAATAACTAAGAGTAATTATGTACTTTACAAACACATAATTGAGAAAATAATAACAAAAGCAATAGAGAAAAACTGTTGGTTTTGCTTTTGGAGGAAAATTCAAATGATGCTTCACCCAGAAATACTTACGAAATCAACACTTAATGAGCTGCAAAATGCAGTGCTCCTCTTAATTTCCAGCAGGTATTATAAGCTCATAAAATCATATTATTTTAAGCAAGGAAAAATCTCATAACTATTACAGAGAGGCAAACTCTGTGCTATTTTATCATAATAAGTTTTTCCCCTTCCTGACATTCTAAATGCCTGTAATTTTAGTCACCAAGACCTTATATAAAGTATTACTAGCAGGAAGCTGAAGAGCCTTATTATATTTGCTATTTATAGGGCACAGATTCACCTAATATCTGGGTCTCTGGCCTCCTTGATTTTAAAGCCAATATCACAAATGCAGAGACAACACCCTGTTTAATAGGAGCTGATAATTGACCTTTGATTGAGTGAAAAGTGCAACTGAATTAACTGACATCAAAATTGCTATTTTAAAGTGAAGAAGAAATTGACATACAATAGAAAATAAATGAAATTTATAATGTAACTTAGAAATACATGGCTAGAATTTTTAAAGCTTCCATCCACAATAGATGTGGCCAATTTTAAGTGTGTGTGGGGTTCTTACTGAAAGCTTAATGAGAGGAGGAAAAAGCCTATCAATCTTTGTGCCCTCAGTACCTAAGCAAAATTCCTGGCATGTAGGGGAGACTTCACAGATCTGAAATTAAATATGCTGTATCATTTGATAAATATGTTATATAATAAATGTGTCAACAAGAATGAGATGAGGATTTAAAATATCTTTTTCTTTTCATTTATTTTATGGTTAAGACAGGAGAGTGTAACAGTGTTTCCTAGACTTCAGTCAGTCATTCCTAGGACACCTACAGGCTACATATAGCTTATAACACTCATATTATTGTTTACTTAACACTATTCTCTAAATTAACCCACATTTTTCTAGTTAAGTTTTGCTTCATCTTAAGCCATATTATCCATGAAATCAGAGGTGTTCCATGCTAATTATATTTTGTCATCCATGAAAATAAATGTAGAAAAGTTCCTTCCAATTGATGAACAGGGGATATTTTTCCATTTATTTGTGCCTCTTTCCATTTGTCAGTGTTTTGTAGTTTTCAGTATACAGGTCTTTCACCTCCTTGGTTAGTTTTACACTGAAGTATTTTTTGTTGCTATCATAAATGAGATTGTTTTCTTAATTTTCTTTTCAGATTGTCATCAGTGTATAATGTATGCTAATTTTATATTCTCCAACTTTACTGAAATTGTTTATCAGTTGGAACAATTTTTTGGTAGAGTCTTTAGGGTTTTCTATATATAAGATCTTATTCTCATCACTTCTTCCCTTCCTGTTAGGATGTCTTTTATTTTTTTCTCTTACCTAATTACTCTGTCTAGGATTTCCAGTATTGTGTTAAAAGGAAGTTGTGAGAGTGGGCATTCTTGTCTCTAATCTTAAAGGAAAAGCTTTCAACTTTTCACTGTGTTCATGGATTGGAAGAATTAATGTCAAATGTCTATACTACCCAAATCAATCTATAGATTCAGTGTAATCCCTATCAAAATCCCAATGGAATTTTTCACAGAAATTGAAAAACAATACTTAAATTCATATGGAACCACAAAAGAACCCAATTGCCAAAACAATCTCGAGCAAAAAAGAAAAGTTAGAGGCATCACACTTGCTGATTTTAAAATATGTTATAAAGCAATTGTATCAAAACAGTATGGTACTTGCATAGGAACAGACACATCAACCAAAGGAATGGGATAGAAAGCCCAGAAATAAACCCACACATTTACAGTCAATTGATTTTTGACAAAGGTGGCAAGACACCAATTTCCAAGATGGGGAAAGGACAGTCTCTTAAATAAATAGTGGTGGGAAAACTGGTTTTCTACATGTGGAAGACTGAAAGTGTATTCTTATATCAGTCCATATACAAAAAATAACTCAAAATAGATTAAAGACATAAACATAAGACTTGGGACTTCAAAAATACTGAAGAAAACATAAGAGAAACCCTCCAAAGCAATGGTGTAGGCAATAATGTTTTAAATATGACTATGAAAGCACAGGCAACAAAAGCAAAAATTGAGAAATGGAATTTCATCAAACTACAAAGCTTCTACACAGCAAAGGAAACAATTAACAAAGTGAAGAGACAATCCACAGAATGGCAGAAAATATTTGTAAACCATACATCAGATAAGTGGTTAATATGCAAAATATATAAGGAATGCAAACAGCTAAATGGCAAGAAAACAAATACCTTGACTTCAAAATGGGCAAAGAATTAGAACAGACACTTCTCAAAAGAAAACATAAAAATGGACATACGAATAGACAATAGATACCTGAAAAATGCTCAGTATCGTTAATCATTAAAAAATGCAAATTAAAACCACAGTGAGATACAAGCAAACCTCAGTTAATTGTGCTTCCCTTTATTGCACTTCACAGATATTGCATTTTTTTACAAATTGAAGGTCTGTGACAACTCTGCATTGAGTACATCTATAGATGCCATTTCTCCAACAGCACGTGTTCACTTCCTGTCTCTGTGTTACATTTCGGTAATTTTCACAATATTTTAAACTTTGTCATTATTATACCTGTTATGATGATCTGTGACCAGTGATCTTTGATGCTACTCTTGTAATTCTTTAGGGACACCATGAACCATGCTCATATGAAGAGAACTTAATCATTAAATGTCATGTGTGTTCTGACTGTTCTACCAACTGGCTGTTTCCTCTTCTCTCTCCATCTCCTCAGACCTCCCTATTCCCTGAGACACAAAACTATTGAAATTAGGCCAATTACATAACCCTACAGTGACTTCTAAGTGTTCAAGTGAAAGGAAGTGTTGCATGTCTCTCACTTTAAATCAAAAGCTAGAAATGATTTGTATCCCTGTAAAAATTTTGAAATATAAGAAAAAAACTTAGTGAGAGTGGTATGTTGAAAGCCGAGGTAAGTCAAAAGCTAGACCTCTTGTGCCAAACAGTTAGCCAAGCTGTGAATGCAAAGCAAAAGTTCTTGAATGAAATTAAAAGTACTACTCCAGTGAACACATGAATGATAAGAAAGTGAAACAGCCTTATTGTCAATATGGAGAAATTTTTAGTGGTATAGATAAAAGATCACAACAGCCACAACATTCCCTTAAGCCAAAGCCTAATCCAGAGCAAGGCCCTAACTTTCTTCAATTCTATAAAGGCTGAGAGAGGTGAGGAAGCTACAGAGAAAAAGTTTGAAGCTCACAGGAGTGGGTTCATGAGTTTGAAGAAAAGACACCAGCTCCGTAACATAATAGTGCAAGTTGAACCAGCAAGTGCTGATGTAGAAGCTGTAGCAAGCTATACAGAAGATCTGGCTAAGATGATTGATGAAGGTGGCTACATAATCTAGCAGATTTTCAATGTAGAAATAATAGCCTTCTATTATAAGAAGATGCTGTCTAGGACTTTCATAGCTAAAAAGGAGAAGTCAATGCTTGGCTTCAAATCTTCAAAGGATAGGCTGATTCTCTTGTTAGAGGTTAATGCAGCTGGTGACTTTAAGTTGAAGCCAATGCTCATTTGCCATTATGAAAATCCTAGGGCCCTTAAGAATTATACTAAACCTGTCCTGCCTGAGCTCTATAAATGGAACAACAAAGCCAGGATGACAGCACATCTGTTTACAGTATAGTTTACAATATTAAGTCCACTATTGTGACGTATTGCCCAGGAAAAAAAATTCCTTTTAAAATATTATTGTTCATCGACAATGTACCTAGTCATCTAAGAGCTCTGATGGAGATGTACAAGGAGATTAAGAATGTTTTTGTGTCTGCTAACACAACATCCATTCTACAGCCCATGAATCATGGAGTAATTTCAACTTTCAAGTCTTATTTAAAAAATACATTTCATAAAGTTATAGCTTCTATAGTAGTGATTCCTCTAATGGATCTGGGAAAAGTAAGTTGAAAACCATCTGGAAAGGATTCACTATTCTAGATGCCATTAAGAGCATTTGTGATTCTTCAGAAAAGGTCAAAGTATCAGCAGTAACAAGAGTTTGGAAGAAGTTGACTTCAACCCACGTAGATGACTTTAGTTGAAGACTTCAGTGGAGGAGATAACTGCAGATGTGGTAGAAATGGCAGGAGAACTAGAATTATAAATGGAGCCTGAGGATGTGACTGAATTGTTGCAATCTCGTGATAAAATTTCAGTGGATGAAGAATTGCTTCTTATGGATGAGCAAAGAAATTGGTTTCTAGGGATGGAATCTACTCCTGGTGAAGATATTGTGAACATTTTTGAAATGACAACAAAGGATTTAGAATATTACATAAACTCAGTTGATAAAGCAGCAACAAGGATTGAGAGGATCGACTCCAATTCTGAAACAAGGTCTACTACGGGTAAAATGCTATCAAACAGCCATGCATGCTACAGAGAAATCTTTCACAAAAGGAAGAGACAATTGATCCAGGAAACTTCATTCTTGTTTTATTTTAAAAACATTGTCACAGCCAACCCAACCTTCACCCTGATTAGTCAACAGCCATCAACATGGAGGCAAGGCCCTGCACCAGCACAAAGGTTCAGGTGATAACTAGTATTTTTTAGCAATGAAGTATTTTTTTTAGGTTTTTTTTTGTTTTGTTTTGTTTTGTTTTTTTGAGACAGAGTCTCACTCTGTTGCCCAGGCTAGAGTGCTGTGGCGTCAGCCTAGCTCACAGCAACCTCAGACTCCTGGGCTCAAGCAATCCTACTGCCTCAGCCTCCCGAGTAGCTGGGATTACAGGCATGTGCCACCATGCCTGGCTAATTTTTTCTATATAGATTTTTAGTTGTCCATATAATTTCTTTCTATTTTTAGTAGAGACGAGGTCTCACTCTTGTGCAGGCCGGTCTCGAACTCCTGACCTCGAGTGATCCTTCTGCCTCAGCCTCCCAGAGTGCTAGGATTACAGGTGTGAGCCACCGCGCCCAGCCAGCAATGAAGTATTTTTAAGTTAAGATATGTACATTGCTTTTAGTCATAATGCTATCATACACATAATAGACTCCAGTATTATGGAAACAATTTTATATGCACTGGGAAACCAAAAAATTCATGTAACTCCTTTTATTGTGATATGCATTTTATTGTAGTTGTCTAGAACTGAACCCAAAATATCTCTGAGTGGTGCCTGTTCCACCTTTTTTCTTTATAAGTTACCCAGCCTCGGGTATTACTTTATAGTAACACAAATGGACTAAGACAGTGACCATAGTCAATAACAATGTATTGCATATCTCAAAATAACTAAGAGAGGAAATTTCAAATGTCTCACCACAAAAAAAAGATAAGTAAGTATGGCATTGTTAAATAGTTTGATTTAATTATTCTACATTGTATACAGATATAAAACATCTGTACCCATATATGTGCATAATTGCTATTTGTCAATTAAAATAATATTAATATTTTTAAATAAATTAATTTAATTTAAAAGGTTCTTACATGTATCAGCCAAAAATGTCTCATGCCTCACCAATTTTACATCTGTTTCTTCGCTTTGGGAAATACTGGTATAATCCAAAGTGCACAGACTCTGGAAAAACACAGCACTTGTTACTAATTCCACTTTTGCTAGTTCCTAGCTGTGTGACCTCAGGAAAGTTACTTAACCTCCCCAAGTTCCACCATATATCAATGTGCGCCATGTACAGAAAATGTTTCTCTCCCTTTTGGGGCTACATGAAAGATAGTGGAAAAATAAATATGACACGAATTTCTGTGTTCATCAGGTTCACATTCTAGCTAAGGAGTTCCCTACATAAAAGCATTTATACATAACATTCTGTTACTCATGCACATTGCTTTGAACATTTTTGCATTTCAGAGCTTAGGAGATAGGGGTTTTTATAGTGCACTAATGTTTGGGCTTAATTTGCTCTATTTCTCTGTAGATATGGTAGTATGAACTGGAACACTTTTTTCAACTGAATTAATTTATAGTTGTGGTTCACATTTTTGGATTATTTGGATTATTTCCAAAAAGAGGTTAGAAGTTTAGAAAAATGCAAATCTGGACAATTAGAGAATAAAATGGACTAGAAACTAAAGTCAACAGATAGAAAAAATTCTACCGGGCAGCTGAGTCAAGCCAGTGACTGTAGTTTGACAATGAATTGGGTACCAGCTTTTCTGGCAATGAAAGTCCAAAGAGGGAAACATGGTGGCTCTTTTCTCTAGGCACTGTCTAAAGAAGAAAATCACACACATTAGTCTACAGAAACAAGCTTTGTTTCTGCAGGAAAAAAAATGTCTGATGATATCACGTGTGTAAGGGCACTGAGGAGCGCGGTAGGCAATATTTTCAACTGTGGTTCTACAAAAGACACAGAAGCACATTCACACATAAGCCATTTTTGGATAGACCTTTTAAATAGCCAGCGGGCATAACCTTCCATCATAGCTGAAGGAAAGCATCTTCCCAGAGCATAAAACATAGTCTGAAGTATAAAAGCACCAAAACGGATTTTGGTAACACACTACAATGATGGTACTAACAAAATCCAGGTATGACAAATTTTTGTACCTTTTACGTCATTTCACTCAAGTTACAGGTGTCTTACCTCAGCCTCAGATATTCTTCAGTTACCTCAAATGAGAGCCATATATTTGAGAGACCTGATGTGCTAAATTGTATTGTTGTAATATTTGCTGTTGTCAGCCTTACCCAGAATGTTACTATTGGGTCAACCCTGCAGGATGACTGTACTTTTCATCTCATTGAAAGCAGGCTCAGGCATATAACTTGGTTTGGCCAATGAAATGTGAGTAAACATGCCATTTACCACTACTGAGAAGAAGATTTCAGAGTCATCATGTAGCATGTGGTTCTTCTCTTTCACTTTTCCCTCTTCCCTGAGATAGGCATGTCTCAGAAAAAGCCT
>JAQIFY010006535.1:0-10227 GCA_028533085.1 Varecia variegata
CTTGTAGAATTGAGCATGATTTGATAGTCCAAATAATTCTAAGTCAAGCCTATATTTACTATGGCTTAATACCAAAAAAGAAAGTAAAGCCCTTGTACAGGTAGGTGATTTCCTCCTAAATTATGCATTTTTATGTGGAGAAAATTCCAACAGCTGCCACAGTCTTTCATTCTGAAGAAGCCTCAGAATGCTTTGCGATAAATCATGTTCTTTCTTGAATAGAGTAAGTAAATAGTTCATTTTAGTAGAAACTATATTGTCACTACATCAGCAAGTCTCATTTAAAAAATGTGCATTACTTATTCAGCTATTTGAAAGATGGTATTAGAGAGGAGCTATTTTGTCAATTTTTTTTTTCATCTGCGAGCCTTCATTTTTAAACCTACAACATTGTGTGTTTTTAAGACATCAATTACCATTATAAAATGTACCACTCTATCTTGAGTTTCTCAGCAAGTTTCTATGCCAAAGAAAACACTAATCCTTTCAATTTATTGGGAATCAATGTTTAATCCTCTTTTTTGTTCTCACATTTATTACAAATCATAAAGAATTCTGAGTGTCAGTTTAAGAAGTGAAAGCCTGATGTAATGTTCCTATTACCTATTGATCATTTTAAATTAAAAATTTTAGTGCTCTCTATTTGAAAAGAAAACGAAAAATTTATATTTTGCATAGAAATGCTTTCAGTACATAATAAGAAAATTGTATGTTTTGGGAAATACTTTATACAATTTTTTTAATATCCATAAAAATGGGGTTTCCTTTATTAGATAGACTCATGATAGTTCAAGCTTTCAGAGAAGGGAAAACAACTTTAGTTACCTCTACCGCATATGAAGAACATAAGGAATGTACTCCTAGATATTTTAAGGCAAACCTTAAAATAGATAAAATATTTTAAAATTATTTTGTGCATTGCCCTTTTAAAACTTTAAAACTTCATAGCCCTTTTAAAACTTTAGATAACAATAAATTCTTCATATGGTTCAAAATCTCTTAAAAGTTTCCAAATTAACCTCTTCTCATATTCCTAAAAATTGCTAAACTATTACAATATATCTTAGATCAACAGATTTTATTTTTAGTATATGTATATAGACATTCATTTTTGTTTTATTTTTAACATTTCTTTACACACATGCTTATATATCGATACATATGGTTTTATGAAGATATATAAATGAGATCATATTATTGATTTATTTATTCACTAAACAAATACTTATCAAGTACCAACTATTTGTCAAGTACAGTTTAACTGAAGAGAACAAAACATAAAAAAAATGCCCGCTCTCATTAAATTCACATTCTATTGTGGAAGACATACAATACAGAAAACTAAAAGGAAAAATACAGATTATATTGATGGTAATAAAAATGCTAGGGAGAAAATAAAGCAGAGAAGGGAGATAGAGAGGAGATGCAGGGGTTTAATCTTAAGTAGGTTAGTCAATGGTAGAGTCCTTACTCTGAATGGGAAATCTGAGAAAAGATCTCAAGGATGTGAAGAAGTTGGCCATGAGGATACCTGAAAAAATAAATAAATAAAAAGCATGAAAGGCAGAGTGTACCTCAAGTGAACTAGAGGGAGTAGACAGAGAGAGTGAAAAGACATAATCGAATACCAAATTCTAAGCCAATGCCAGGAGTTTGGCTTTTGCACTTATTTGCCTGAGAAGCCTATGGGAGGGAATTGAGCAGAGAAGGACACCTCTGATAACTTGCTTGTTGTTATGAATAGAACTGAAGTATGGAAAAGGGCACTCCATTGCGAAAGCTATTGCAATCCAGACAAATCATGATATTGCTTTATTCTAGCCTGGTGGCAGTGGAGATGTGAGAAGTGGTCAGATTATAAATATATATCGAAGGAGGCAACCACAGGATTTACGGATGGATTAGTTGAGGTATCTAAGGAAAGAAAAAGAGGAATCAAGGATAACAAGATAGGGCTGTCAATGATTGAGATAAAGTTCTTTAAAGCCTTTGGACTAGATGGGATAACTAAGAGAATAAGTAATGGTAGAAAAGAGAACAGGCAAAAAAGATTTAGCTGAGAACTCTCCAGCATTCAGCATTCAGACAGGTGAGGAAGAAGGAGTAACAAAAGCAAAAGACAACACATTAGGAGTTTTAGTTTTTCCTAAGTCAGAAAAATTGAAAGTCCTGGAACTGAAATGAGGAAGTGTTTGAAGAGGAAATGATCTAATAAGTTAAATGGTATTAATTAAACAACAAGGAGGAGGATTGGAAATAGGCTATTGGATTTAACAACATGAAAGTCATTACTGAGTTTAACAAGAGCATATTCAGTTATGTGCTAGAAGATATAAAGAGTTCTTTGGGAAATTTTGCTATAAATGGGGATACAAAATTTTGTGTAGTCGGAGGTAGAAGCAGTATCTAAAGAGAATGGGAAAGGGAAAAAATCATGACAAAGAAAAGTGGTAGTGTGCCTTTTGAATATTTGAGAAAAGATGGGACTTTGTAGACAAATAAAGAAATTGGCCATAGCTTGAAAAATGTACAAGACAAAAAGTAGAGAATAAGGGCAGCAATTATATATGTTTGTCAGTTTTTGGTGTGTTTGGGTCTTTATTATATTTTATTGTATTTTGTTAAATTTAATTTACTTTTATGTTATTTTTGTCACTGGCTTCTCACTATGAATTTTCTTCTCCACCTACATCAACACAAGTCAACCCTTTTTCTCCCAATTTGTATGTTAGAGGAGATATGTGTATATATATATATGTATATATATATATATACACACACACACACACACACACACATATATATATGTATGTGTATGTGTGTGGATGGGTGGACATATATATACAAATATAAATTTGAAAAAAATTATATACATGTTTATGGAGCTTGTTTTTCTTTATTTTTTATTTCCTTCAATTCTGTTAAATTTAAGCATCTTATTTAAGTTTTTATGCCCATTTGGGTTTGCTTTTCAAGAATTATCTTAAGTTCACTGAATAAACTTTTTTATTGTATAATTTTTTCTTATTGGGTAATATGTAAGAAAATGTCCTGTATTAAATATATTAACCCTCTGTCTGCCATTTGTGTTATATAATTTTTCTAGAAGAATCATTTATATCTTGACATTAAAATTATTGCTATATAGTTATAATGTTTTTATATATTCTCATAGGTCTCTGTTATAGTTTAAATGGTTACTTCAAAACTTATGTTGAGATTTAATTGTCATTATAACAATGTTCTATGCTGAGAGGCAGGACCTTTAAGAGGTAATATTAGATATAAAATATATTAGAAAAAATAAAATAATATTAGATATAAAACCATCCTGTTACTGCCATCTGATCTTTGACAAAGCAGACAAAAATATACACCAGAGAAAAGAATCCCTATGCAATAAATTTTTCTGGGAAAATTGGACAGCCACATGTAGGAGACTGAAATAGGATCCACACCTCTCACCACTCACAAAAATCAACTCACAGTGGATAACAGATTTAAACCTAAAGCATGAAACCATAAGAATTCTAGAAGAAAATGTTGGAAAAACTCTTATAGACATCATTTTAGGCAAAGAATTTATGAAGAAGGTTCCAAAAGCAATTACAGAAACAACAAAAATAAATAAATGGGACCTGATCAAATTAATAAGTTTCTGTATAGCCAAGAAAACAATCATTAGAGCAAGTAGACAACCTATAGAATGGGAGAAAACATTTGCATGCTATATATCCGATAAATAGATGATAACTAGAATCTATAAAGAACTCAAGCAAATCACCAAGAAAAAATCAAGCAACCCCATTAAAAAGTGGTCAAAGGACATGAACAGAAACTTTTCAAAAGAAGATAGACTAATGTCTAACAAACACATGAAAAAATACTCAACATCTCTAATCATCAGGGAAATGCAAATCAAAACCACAATGAGATATCACTTAACACCAGTGAGAATGTCTTCTATCAAAAAGTCCCAAAACAACAAATGTTGGCGTGGAAGCTGAGAGATAGGAACACTCATACACTGCTGGTGGGACTGCAAACTAGTACAACATCTATGGAAAGTAATATGGAGATACCTCAAAGAACTAAAAGTAGAACTACCATTTGATCCAGCAATCCCACTACTGGGTATTTATCCAAAGGGAAAAAAAAAAAAAAAAAACAGTTCTATGAAAAAGACATCTGCACTCAAATGTATATAGTAGCATAATTCACAATTGTAAAGATGATGAAACAACCCAAGTACCCATCAATATATGAGTGGATTAATAAAATGTGGTATATGTATACCATGAAGTACTGCTCAGCCATAAAAATTAAATGGTGAACTAATACCTCTTGTATTATCCTGAATGGACTTGGAGATCATTATTCTAAGTGAAGTATCACAAGAATGGAAAAACAAACACAATATGTACTCATCCTTAAATTGGAACAAATCGATCAACACTTATGTGCACATATGGAAATTACATTCATCGGGAATCTGGGTGGAGAGGAGGGGATGAGTAAATTCACACATAACATGTACAATGCACACTATCTGGGGGATGGGCACACTTATAACTTCAACTCAAATGGTTCAAAAGCTATTTACATGACCAAAATGTTTGTACCCCTGTAAATATTCTGAAATTTAAAACAAAAAGAATGGTCAGTAAATATTAGTGTTAAATTAAACTAAATTTTTCCTGAGGCTGTCTATGTATCTTAACTTCCTGTGTAGGGACCTGCAGCCTTACATAGTGCATAAACAAACTGAAAATTCAATTTAGGAGTACATATATTTTTTGTTAACAGTTGGCCGAGTTTCAGCCAATCACAGGCTACCACGTTATCAAACCTTGTCCAAATAAGGCAAACACTGCATTGTAACTAATCAAGCTGTTTCTATATCTCACTCCCTTTTCTATCCATAAATGCTGCCTACACTCCTTGCAGAGTGGAGCTCTCTGAACTTCTTGTGGTTCTGAGGGCTGCTGGTTTTGTAAATGCAAATTATTCTTTGCTCAATTAAACTCTGTTAAATTAAAAAAAAAACAGATAATATTAGGTTATTTGGGCTCTGCCCTCATAAATGAATGAATTCCATTAACAAAAGAATGGGTAGTTATCACAGCAATGGGGCCCCTGGTAAAAGAATGAATTTAGCCCAATTTCCTCTTTTGCCTTTTGCCTTCCACCATGGGAAGAGCTATGCTAGATGCTGGTGCTGTGGTCTTGGACTTCCCAGTTTCCAGAACCATAAACCAACTAAACTTCTATTCTTTATAAATTATTAAATCTGCGATAATTCTGTTATACCAGCAGAAAATGAACTAAGACAGTGTTCCAGCCTCAGGAATATGGATCAGTACACATTTCAACTCCAATATGTCTGTCTATTGGTACAAACAAAATTAGACATGTTCATATATGCTTAGGCAAAGACTTCCCCTTCTCTTATATCTTTGAGACACTATCTTCCTGTGTTTTGTCTCTTTTATGTTCTACTCAAGAGTTCTAAAGTTCCTTCTAGGCTTTTGCCCAGCAAAAGGGGAAAAAAGGAATTCCCACAAACTCTCATTGTCTTGACTCTCTAGAGCTCAAAACATTTCTTGAATGCAGCTGATCATTGTCCACAGGAGCCATCTGATTCAGAGAAAAACTAAAATTGTGACTGAAGGGTATGTAGCAGTGTTCGGGTCACCACATTCAAACAATACTTTCATTTGGCTTATTTTCTAAACAAATACACATTTCCTTTAGCCACTCACATAGATTTATTTTAGAAATATTATATCTTGGAGTCTTATTTTTCTGCCTACAATTCCTATGTCTAACAGAAAAGCTGACCTAAGGTTTATGTAGATAATAAATTTATGACATTTCATATAAGTAAGAGTTTTGGATATACAAGCAATTGAAAATATAATGTAATATGATTTTTCTTGGATTAACTATGGCAGAGTTCCTCAAATTTAAGTGTCTGAAACCTAAAAAGTTAATGGACAGGTTCCCAAAAATCTATGATATCTTTGAAAGAATTTTTAGATCTTCTGTCTTGATTTTACTTATTTCTTTTCTTATTCAAGCAGCCAATAAATAATTGTTGAGTCTCACTTTTATGTAAAAAATATTCTAGACACTTGGTATATAGAATTGAAGAAGACAAACAAGGCCCCTGCCCTTTTGGAAGAGAAAGATATTATACAAACAAATAAATATAAATATAAAATGCACACAATAATTTAAAATTGTGATAAGTATTAAGATGAAACTAAGAAGGGTCATTTGACAGGGAAAAATTAATCTTGCAGAGAAGAAAACATTTACATTGGGATCTAAAGAATAATCTAAAAGAAAAATAAAGAATATTGTGGATTATGATCCCCTTCTACCTGGGAGCTACACACAAATTTTATTGTTCTTGATTCTACATGTTTATCATTGTGCCATATATACATAAGTTAGTGTGTGTATACACATACACATGTACAAATACATATGTATTCATGCATATATACATATATACAAATGTATAAATACACATATATGTGTTTATAGATTATGTTGTTCAAATGTATTTTTATACACACACTTGGTTTTGGCTACAGTAAGGATTAAATTAGGTAATATGAATAATAGGTATAGCACTTAGCACACACTGAGAATCATGTGCATATTTTAAATATAAATCAGAGCACACATTCTATTTTCCAAAGCTAGCCATCCAGGGTCAAAGAATGGAGAAATATACCCCAACCCTATTTTGGAGGAACTGCCACAAGGCAAAGTTCACGGATGCAGAAAGTACTAAAGAACTGGAAATAGGGATACAATCTACTATTTGATGTGACACTCAAGTATCTTAATCTATATAATGAAGTCGTTTGAGATATTTGTTGGAGCATTGGAGATGATATCCATACAGCATCCAGTGTATATTAGGCATGAGATCTAGAAGTTTCTCTAGTTTTATTGTTACTGTTATTAAGAGATGTAATTATAAAAGTCATTTAAAGAAAATAATACCAACAGTTACTTTCAAATATCTTTCTTTCTGCATTTCTAGCATTGTTCTTCTTGGTAGAAATTAGGGGAAAAAAGTGGTGCCCAGAGCTCAGATCCTGTTCACAAAAGAATTTCAAAATCAAACATTTCTTATTTAAAACTTTAGATATATCATATGTTACTCCTGTCTTAATATTTATGTTTGTGATTAAGATCACGTGGAACATAAAATTAAATGTATTTTAGGACATTTGTCTTTCTGTTGATTTACCTGTTGAAGCAGGCAAAAATGCAGCTAAAAAGTAAGCATTGAAACACCAAAAATTCTAAGTGAGAGTAGTTAGCTATTCTAATAGAAAGATGCAGACAGTTTCATTCAGAAAGCTGAAGGTTGAGGAATTTAGCTTTATAACTCTACTCATATAAAGGTATTTTTCTAGAATTGATTAAGAAAATTTTACCCTGAATTGCTAAATCATGATGCATATAAGATGCATTTCATTAGCATGAACAAAGTCAATATTTTTCATAAAAGTGTATGTTATTATGGCATTGGTAAATAAGATAGGGCTTACTTTCCTTTCATTCTCATTACTTTGGTTTTGTAGCATATAAAACCAAAGATATTTCATCTGCCTTTGTCTTCTAAATGTGTTGGTCTTCTTTAAATGGATTGATCTTCTTTGAAAAGTTATCTTCTTTTGGTACCTGAAGCAATTGTATTAAAACTATGCCTAAGAGAATAGTAAGTAAATATATTTCCATTATAATAAAAACTATCAGAAGAAGTGAGACTGAATATTAATTTGTTGGGATGATTGAGCACTTTGCAGTGTCACAGAATAATGCACCCATAATTAATTAGGGAAATCATAGTAGGAATACAGATTCCTAGTAATTCATGTCACCTTTGTTCTCTCAAGTAAAGAAAATGGTGTTAGAGCTATTACCACTTTTGACTGATAAACCTCAAAATTAGTGGTTGTGGTGGTTAATTTTAGGTGTCAATTTAAATGAATTAAGGAATACCTAAGAAACTAGTAAAACGTTATTTCTGGGTGTGTCTTGGAGAATGTTTCCGGAAGAGATTGGCTTTTGAGTCAGTGGATGGAGTGGAAAAGATCTGCCCTCAGATCTCGGATGGTAAGTGCCATCCAATCATGTATGGGCGTGGATAGAACAAAAAAGGCAGAGAAAAGAGGATTTCTTCTCTCTCCTGGAGCTAGAACACTCTGCTTCTCCTGTCTTTGTACATCAGAACTCTAGGCTCTCTTGGTTTCAGACTTCAGGACTTAAAATAGCCCCAGGATTCTCAAGCCTTTGGCTTCCCGCTAAGAATTATACCATGGGCTTCCCTGATTCTGAGGGTTTCAGACTTAGACTGAGACATGCTACCAGTATCCTAGGGTCCCCAGATTGCAGAAAGCCTGTCTTGGGAATTCTCAGCCTTCTTAACTGCATGAACCAATTCCTCTACTAAATCTCCTCTCATCTATCTACCTACCTATCTAAATCTATTTATCTATCTATCTATATCTATCTATCCTATTGATTCTGTCTCTCTGGAAAATCCCGACTAATATAGTGGCTATGATTCCAAATGCCAGTTTCAGTTAGTTAGAATATAAAGTTTAGGTTAAAAATATGTTTCCAGAGTAATAAAATGTTTCTACTTATTCTGTATTTTCTCTACTGGGAGCATTGCTTCTGTGGTCTGAATGTTTTGTGTCCCTGAAAAATTCATATGGTAAAACCTAATCACCAATGTGATATTATTAGGAGGCAGTGCCTTTGTAAAGCCCTCATGCATGGTATTAGTGCCCTTATAGAATAGGCCCAAGGCAGCTTTTTCATCCCCTCCTCCATGTGAGGACAGAGTGAAAAGCTGCCATCAATGAACCAGAAAGTGAGTCCTCACCAGACAGCGAATCTGCCAGCACCTTGATCTTGACCTTTCCAGCCTCCATAAGTGTGAGAAGTAAATTTCTTTTGTTCATAAGCTATAACCACTTTATGCCGTTTAGTTAAAGCAACCCAAACAGACTAAGACAATTGTTCTCTGTTCCATAAATATTAGACCTACTTTTCTAAGATTACTAAACTTAAGCTAAAATATTTCATTTATTTATTTAACAAATATTTATTGAGCTTATATCATATAAGTATTATTCTTAGTACTAGCAACATCTCAGAAATAAATTTAAAGAAACACAAAAAGAGAATTCCCTTGTGGAATTTACAACCTAATAGGAAAAGGAACACTTAAAATAGCATACTTTGTTCATGAGACAGTGATAAATTCAATGGAGAAAAATATTTCAAGGTAAGGAGACAGGAAACTCCATGTTGGTGGAAGTTTGCATTTTTAAAGAGAGTGGTCACACAGATTTTCATTGAGAAGGTGGGCTTTGGATAAAGTCTTAAAAAAGGTGAGCAAGTATAGCCATGTGAATACCTGAGGCAGGAGTGTTATGTACAGGAAAAATTCCAAGTGCAATGGCCCTGCAGCTAGAGCTTACCTGAGATGTTAGTGGAACATCAAGACAATCACCACGTGCATCTAAAGACAATGGCAACACAGAAGGAAAGAGAGACAAAAGAGCAGAGAAAACATGGTGGTGGTGGTTGCGATGGTGCAAACTATAGGTGCCTTGGAGCCCACTACAGTATTATATTCTGAGTGGGATAGAAAGTCATCAGAGGGCTTTAAGAAGAGCAATAGAATGGTATGACTTCATTCCCAAAAGATCACTCTGGTTTCTGTATTTAGTAGAAGACTGTAAAGGAACAAGACTGGCAACAAGGACACCAGCTAGTGTCTGGTACAACAAAGCAGGTGAGAGAAGATCACAGCTTGAGCTAAGGTTGTGGCAGTGGTAGAGGAATGAGAAGTGATCGGAGTTTGAATGTATTTTTAAAGTAGATGCAATAAGAATTTCTCATAACTTAGATGAAGAGTGTGGAAGAGAGAAGTCAAGTGTGAAATGGAGGCTTTGTTGGCCTCTGCTACTGGAAAGATAAAATTGATTTTTCCTGAGATGGGACTAAAGATGGAGGAGCTGAGTTCAGATGAATGATCGATATTTTAACCTTGAAATGTTATTGGACATGCAAATGGATGTTTCAAGTATATGACTGGATGTCTTGAAATCTATGTGGAAAATTGCCAGTTAGAGTTAGTTTTTTAAAACCACAACACTGTTAGATAATAAAATAGTGAATGCAGAT
>JAQIFY010006536.1:0-10227 GCA_028533085.1 Varecia variegata
AAAAAAAAAGAAAAAAAAAAAGAAAGAAAAAGTCACTAAAGAGATAGCTAAGAAAGGCTATAATAGAACTTAAAGAAATGAAAGAGTCATTTAGGGAATTTCAAACCACAACAGAAAGCTTCAGTAACAGACTAAACTGAGGAGAAGAAAGAATCTCAGGAAGCCTAAAGACAAGGCATTTGAGCTAACCCAGTCATTTAAAAAGGCAGAGAGGAGAACGAAAAAGGTGGAACAATCTCTTAGAGAGATATTTGACTATTCCAATCAAACTGCATCCCTGAGGGAGAAGAAGAAAGAGCTAAAAGCATGGAAAATCTATTCAAGGTAATTACTGAGGAAAATTTCCCCGTTATCACCAAAGATCCAGACATCTAGATATAAGATAGTTGTCAAACACCAGGAGGATTTATAGCAAATAGAACATCTTCAAGACACATATTAATCAACATGGAAAAAGTCAAAATGAAGGAGAAAATATTCCAAGCAACTAGATGTAAGAAACAATTGACCTACAAAGGAAAACCCATCAGGCTTACAGCAAAATTCTCAGCAGAAACCTTGCAAGCCAAAAGGGAGTGAGGTCCTATCTACAGTCTTCTTGAACAGAGCAACAGCCAGCCTCTAAAACTGAGTTTCAAAATTGATGGAGAAATTAAATCTTTTTCAGACAAGCAAACACTGAGAGAATTTGTTATGACCTGCCCTACAGGAAATATTCAGAACTGCTTTATACACAAGTCAGCACAATGGATACCCACAAGCATGAAGTCATCCAAAACAGCTAAAGCTCACAACTGTCATAAAACAACAGCACAAGAGGGAAAACAAAGCAATAATGTATACCCAACATGATGAACAGAAAAGCATCCCACATATCAATTCTATCTCTTCACATTAGCAGTTTAAATGTGCCACTCAAAAGAGATAGGCTGGCTGAATGGATGAAGAAACACAACTCAAGTATCTGCTGTCTCCAGGAGACACATCTAAACCACAAGGATGCATGCAGGCTCAATGTGAAGGGATGGAAAAAATTAATCCATGCAAAGAGAAACCAAAGGAGAGCAGATGTAGCCATTCTCATAGAAAAAAAATTGATTTTAAACAAAAAATGGTAAAAAAAAAATGATGATCATTATATAATGGTAAAGAAAGCAATTCAAAACAAAAGACATAACAATCCTAAATATATATGCACCTAACACAGGAGCTCCTAGATATATAAAACAAATTCTACTAGAGCTAAACAATGAAGGAAATAGTAGCATTGTAATTGCCAGGGACTTCAACACTCCACTATGAGAGCTGGACAAATCATCAAAGCAGAAAATAAATAAACATACACTGGACTTACATGGGACCCTAAAACAAAGGGATCTAACAGACATGTAGAGAATATTCCACCACAAAACTACTGAATATACATTCTTCTCACCAGCACATGGGACATTCTCCAAGATTGATCACATCTTAGGCCACAAAACATGACTCAAGAAAATCAAAATCAAAATCATACTGTGTATCTTCTCATACCATAGTGGAATAAAACTAGAAACTCAATTCTGAGAGAAACACTCAATTCTACATAAAATCATGGAAATTAAACAAACTGCTGCTAAGTGATTATTTGGTCAATGATGAAATTAAGATGGAAATCAAAAGATTCCTTGAGCTGAACAAGAAAAGGAACACAAGCTATTAAAATCTATGGGATTCATCAAAACCATTCCTAGAGAGAAAATTCATAGCCTTAATGCCCACATCAAAAGGTCAGAAAGACCACAGATTAACAACCTAATATCAAATCTCAAGGAACTAGAAAAAGAGCAAACCAAACCCAAAGCTAGCAGAAAATAACAAATAAAAGTCAGAGCAGAACTAAATGAAATGTAAAACAAAATATACAAACAATGAATGAAACCAAAAGTTGCTTTTTTTGAAAGATAAACAAAATTGTTAGACCTCTTGAAAGACTAACAAGGAATAGAAGAGAAAGGATCCAAATAAGCTCAATCAGAAATGAAAAGGAGACATTACAACCGATAGAGAAATACAAAACATCATCTCTGAATACTAGGCAAATCTCTATACACATACACTAGCAAATTTAGAGGAAATGGACAAATTCCTGGAAACACATAACCTTCCAAGAAGAAATAGAATTCCTGAACAGACCAATAATGAGCAGTGAGATTGAAGCAGTAATAAAAAGACTTCTAACAACAACAACAACAACAAATCCCCAGACCAGAATGGATTCACAGCCATATTCTACCAGACCTACAAAGAAGAACTAGAACACTTACTGCAGAAATTATTCCATAACATTGAGAAGAAGTGAATCCTCCTCAGCTCATTCTACAAAGCTCATATCACCTTGATACTAAAGCCAGGGAAGGACACACACAAAAAGAAAAATTACCAGAAAATATCCCTTATGAATATAAATGCAAAAATTCTTGGTAAAATACAAGGAAATGGAATTGAACAGCACATGAAAAAAAATGATCCACAATGACAATGTGGGCTTCATCCCAGGAATCCAAGGATGGTTCAACATACATAAATCAATAAATGTGATTCACCACATAAACAGAAGCAAAAACAAAGACCATATGATCATCTCAATAAATGGAGAAAAGCATTTGACACTATCCAGCACCCATTGGTGATAAAAACTCTAAACAAAACAGGCATAGAAGTAATATGTCTCAAAATTATAAAAGCCACATATAAAAAACCCACAGCCAACATCATACTTATTGGGAAATAGTTGAAAACATTCACCTTAAGAACTGGAATAAGAGAAGGGTTCCCACTGTCACCACTTCTTCTCAATGTAGCACTGGAAGTCCTACCCAGAGCAATCATAATAGAGAAAGAAATGTAGGGTATCCCAACTAGGAAAAGGGGGTCAAACTATCACTTTCCACTGATGATAAGATCTTGTATCTAGAAATCCCCAAAGGCTCCACCAAGGGACTTCTGGAATTGACAAATAAATTCAGCATATCTGTATACCATGGAGTATTACTCAGCTATAAGAAATAACGATGATACGACATCTCTTTCTCCTGGAGAGAGTTGGAACCCATTCTATTAAGCGACGTATCCCAAGAATGGAAAAATAAGCACCACATGTACTCACCAGAAAATTGGTTTCCCTGATCAACACCTGGGTGCACATTTAGGAATGACACCAATTGGGTATTGGACAGAGGTGGGGGGAGGGGCTGGGTGTTTATCTACATGATGAGTGCAATGCGCACTGTCTGGGGAATGGACAGCTTAAAGATTTGACTCGGGGGGATGGGGGTGGGGGAGAGGATGGGTGTATACCTACATGATGAGTGCGATGTGCACTGTCTTAAAGCTCAGACTCGGGGGGTTGGCAGGGGCATGGGCAATATATTTAACCAGAATGATTGTACCCCCATAATAAGCTATAATAAATAAATAAATAAAAATCTAAAAAATAAAAAATAGCTCGTACATTCTAAAAAAATAAAAATAAAAATAAAAATAAATAAATTCAGCAAAGTCTCAGGTTATAACATCAATGTACACAAATTAGTAACATTTCTATATACCAATAACAGTCAAGCTGAGGGGCAAATCAAAGACTCAATACCATTCATAATAGCTATAAAGAAAATGAAATATCTAGGAACATACTTACTTAACCACAGAGGTGAAAGTTCTCTACCAGGAGAACTACAAACACTGAGGAAAGAAATTGAAGATGACACAAACAAATGGAAAAACATATTATGCTCATGGATCAGTAGAATCAACACTGTTAAAATGACCATACTGCCCAAAGTGACTTACTGATTCAATGCAATCCCCATCAAAATTCCAATGGCATATTTCACAGATCTAGAAAAAAAAAATGGTTCTGTGCTTTGTTTGGAACCAGAAAAGAGCACAAAGCAATCCTAGGCAAAAAGAACAAAGCTGGAAGTATCACATTACCAGAATTCAAACTATACTATAAGGCTATAGTAATCAAAACATCATGGTACTGATACAAAAACAGAGACTTAGACCAATGGAACAGAATAGATACTCCACATATAAAACCACTTACCTAGAACAAACTTACCTTTGACAAACCAGACAACAACATAAACTGGGGAAAAGAGTCCCTCTTCAGTAAATGGTGCTGGGAAAATTGGAAAGCCACATGCAGAAGAATGAAATAGGACCTATATCTCTCATCACTCACAAAAATTAATTCAAGATGGATAAGAAACTTAAACATAAGGTATGAAACCATAAGAATTCTAGAAGAAAATATAGGAAAAACTCTTCTAGGTATCAGTCTAGGCAAAGAATTTATCACTAAGACCCAAAGGCAATTATAGAAACAACAAAAATAAATGAATGGGACCTGATTAAATTAAAAAGCTTCTGCACAGATAAGGAAATAATCAACAGAGCAAATATAAAACCTACAGATTGGGAGAAAATATTCACAATCTATACATCTCATAAAGGACAAATATCCAGAATCTATAAAGAACTGAAACAAGACAGATGCAAGAGAGCAGACCAGAAACACCACCGGCCAGAGCCTCTCTGTAAAAAGGAGAAGTTTTAGGTGAAAGAGAAAAAACAAACACAGATAACAACATAGATCAGATGAAGGTCTGAAGGATGGGTGCCTGAACCTACAGGAGACTTCGCAGGAAGAGGTTGCAGAACAGAACTGGATGGAGAAGGGCATCAGTGATGATTAAGTCCCAAGAGCTTAGTGACCAGTGAGAAAGGTGAGTGGAGCAGTTAACATCCCCCTCCTGTGCATCTCGGACTGTTGGAGAGCATCTAAGCTGCTGGAGAAACCTTTTTGCCAACAGGAGCCCAGAGACTGCTGCTCCCAGTGAGCGGAGAACTTCTTGCAGACAGGGCAGCAGGATCCCAGCCACCCTTGGGTTCCTCAAGTGCCACACACTCAAGCCAGACAGCAGGTGTGATATTGGTTCTATACCGACTGGTGCCTTTGTCCTCCTCTCCCCTTTGTTCATCTTGCTTGTCCCAAAATAGAGATTTCCCAACTCTGGCCCAGACTGCAGGAGCCACAGGGGTCCAGGGAGTCCCTGGTGATCTGTGCAATTCCAGAACCCTGTGATTCTGGCCTGACTGCTTCCCTGGGAAAGGGTCAGGGATGACCAGAGTGAAGACATTCCTCCTGACAGACAATTCAGCCACCTAAACATCACTGATGGTATGGGAAAGGCCATACATCCTATAACTTTTCACTGCCACTCAACTCATGGTTAAAACAGACATCAGCTTTGTACAGTTGGACTATGGACTCTTATAAGAACTGCTCCCTGACCAGAATTACATGTGCTCCCCTAAGTTATATGTTCCTCTGTGCCTATCACCCTCAGATGGAACATGCCATTGGGGAATTTGGGGTTCTTCAGTATTTGTTCAAAATGACACTCTAACTTGGAAGGATCCATGCTTTTGACACATCATGGGGTTGCCCAAGACACCCTCCCAGGAACAAAAACTGAAAGCTGGCTTCATTCTGCTGTGTCCTCAGACCCAACAGAGGCGTCCATGCCCTAAAAAATGGTACACAGCTTGTCATAGTTAACAATACAACCTGAACTATCTAAGAACAACAAGATTCATAAAACTCACTAGCCAAGGTGATGACAGGTAACTGAATAGCTCTCAATTATGTGCTGTCCTCCATGTAGTTGAAGCCCTCTCCTGGCATTAGTAACAGCGTCATGATGGTCTGCTCAACAGTGACTATAATGATTAACTCTAGGGCCCCATTTTTACTTGGTGATTATATAGATAATTATTGTTGGTAAACAATCTCTCCTGTATTTGTTTTGATATATACTTTTTTGTATTTACTTTGCTTATTATTTCCTGTGTTTAGCCTTTACTGCTTATACAAATAAACATACATATAAATGAACCTATAATTAATAGAAAGGTTTATATACATAACACTCCTATTTGTTAAAACTGATAAAAATGAAACATGTACTATAATGTTCAAACATCTTTTGCTTTGAAACTAAACACCTTTACTTCAAATTTTGAGGATCACTATTGTTCTTCATTTGAGGAATGTTTGCAGCCTAGATTTTTCTTGACACAAGAAGTAGAACCAACCATCTCCCCTAAAGGAAATTCTCTATTCCTTAAATGCATAGTCTGGGTGTTAGGTCACATACCTATCACATTTAGTGGTAAGCAAAGGTGTCATTACTAGTGTTTTAGGATAATTTTAAGAGTGACAGAGGTTGAGAACATATTTTAGGTCTTCTTAAAAAATTGAATTTAAATTGAGTTCATGTGAAACCTTTGAAACCTGTGTGATTTAATGTATTGTTATCACTTAACTTGATAATCTGACCAGCCAATTGAAACTGAAGGAAAAGTTGTTAAAAGATTCTTTATTGAATCCCAAGAGGCAGGTGAGAGTGAGAATCTGATATTATTGTACACAAGAGGCTTTGAGAGACTGAACACAAGCAAAGCAGCTTCTGGAACTAGGTAACAAACGAGGCAGAGAACTGAGGATCAATCCCCACCCATACTTCTGCATGGAGCATCCCTCCATAAAGACACCAGAGGACTAGTCACAAGCTTTGGGAGAAACAGGTGGTACCAACTCTTGGTATAGATATCATCTTCTCACCCTGTGTACCAGCAAATATGAAGCTAGTCCAAGCACCACTGTGGACAGAAGATAGTTGGCAAATGGAAGCATAAACTGGAGAGGAACAAACAAAGCAGGGGTTACTTGGTAACTGATTCTGAAAAACTGGGTTTTGAGCACAGGTGACGCATACTTTTAGTTTGCTAACTTTGTACTAATGCAGATAAGCAGATTGGGGTCATGGTGGTTTGTGTATAGATACAATGTTGCCCCATTTTGTAGTCACAGATGGCAAAGCCAGGTGACACTTGTGCTTAAGAACTCATATTTTTAAGAAATCTACTTTATTGAGGGTCGATTGATATGTAAAATGCTGTACATATTTAATGTATATAACTCACTGAATTTAGGGATAAGTATACACCCATGAAAACATTACCACTCTCATGGCTATACATATACCCATCACTTCCCAAAATTTCCTCTCACCCCCTTCACTATAACAGTAGTACTAGTATTTCTGTGTGTGTGTGTGTGTGTGTGTATGTGTGTGTGTGATAAGAACACTTCGCATAAGACCTACTCTCTTGGCACATTTCAAGTGTTCAATACAGTGTGTTTAGCTATAGGCACTATGCTGTATAGTATATTTATCATGCATAACTGAAACTTTGTACCCATTTACTGTAATATCTCCATTTCCTCCTCCCCCCAGCCTCTGGCAACCACTGTTCTACTCTCTCTTTCTAAGAACTCATCTCCTTTTGCCTAACAATGGTTATACATGTATTCACAATGCTGCAATGATTTTAATCCTTGTACAATGGCCTGTAAGGTCCCTTTGTCACATGACCCCAACTCACCAGCCTCATCTCCTATGACACTCCCTATCACTCACTACAATCCAGTTGCACTAGAATTCTTACAGTTTTTAGAAGATAGCCAGTCTAATGCTACTTTTATTTGTACTTCCTTTGACTACAATGCTCTTGTCCCAGATATTGCATGGCTTGTTTCTTGTTTTTGCTTTAGTTGTGTTCTGAAAAGTCACCTTCTCACAGAACTGCCTAAAATACCTACTAGTTATGTGACCTTTGTCATCTCATCTCTAAAATGGAAATTATCGTATCTGCTCAGGATTGCTATGAAGATTACATGAGTTAATATGTATAAAGTATGGAGAAGAGTGGCCTATAATAGGTTACATTCAGATGATTTTTATTAATCAGCTATAGCCATAAAATCACACTTCTCTTATTTGCTGTCATGATAGAGCTAATGCTCAATATGTGATCATTATCACATTGTTGATAAGAGGATTAGTACAGTTTTGTTAGTGATGTTCACACTTTATCAGGATCATGGAGAAGGGAATGGGATGTAGGAGAACTTATAACGGAGGCTTTAGTGACTTGCTATTCAGCAAGAATGATGAAGCAAACAGAATAAAGTTTTGATCTTCAGGAAATAATAAAATGATGGATCATTTAAAGAAGAAAGTGAGGATGAGAAAATGATAAATGAGGAAAGATTATGAATCAGTTTTAATTCCTTAAGGGCAAAGTCTAAGTTCCAGAAATCCATAGGTACCCTCTGTGGGTAACCCAAAGCAGTAGTCCTGTGCCTTTAACCACAGCTCTTCCCTTGAACACAGGCTCCAGAGCAGGTGCTGCATATTTATCTTTCTTCATTTGCAGGTGATATACCTGGAGGCCTGAACTCCTGTTTAAGTTCATGTTGCTGCACTTAACCAAGTCTTTCATAGACTCGGCTTACCTCATTCATTAGATAGAAGATACCAGACAGGCATTCTCCAAGGCTATGGTTTATCCAGGGCCTGTTGCTGCCATGCTCTTCTGAGCTTAGGCCCCAGCATATTTTGATCCCATCAGTCCTACTGATTCCTCCCTCCAGAAGTAAGTGCCACTCCCAGAGACATTTACTAACCTCCAAGAATACTCCTTCCATCTCTTGTTCCAAACCTACCTTCTATCATTATTACTATATTTGTGTTCACAACAGAACACAGTAAACTCAAGGTCTGAACCTTCATCAGAGCAGATTACCTTCTTGGATTTATATCTGGAGGGAATGGAAAGTGTCATCCATCCCTAACTATTGAGAAAACCACCCTGGCCCTCTACAACAATAAGTATCATACTCTAGGGTTCCAGCCGGAATGATACGATTAACAGTACCAGGTGACACCTCTGCCTTAGAACAATTTAATTATATTTTTATTAGTATCAGATCCTTACCCAATTCTGATAAAATTACCCCACCTAAAGGTCTACAATTCAAGGATAACCCAGAGTTTTTCTGACACTGTGGTGGGCCAACATTTAAACTTCCCCAAATCCTATTGAGCTGATATTTCTTGCAATATAGTGACCTGTCCTGAGCTTCTTTTTGAACTTTTCCATGCCAGTTTATTGGAAGGACCAATGTATATGTGCACATAGCCCATATCTGTTGCCTGCAGAGTAGGTATATATTGTGCCTCACCCAAATATATGCCCACTTCTCAACTACGGTACCTTCTCAGAAGTTAAATTAGAATGCATTAAGCTATTTTGTTCAGGAACCCAGAGTTTTCTGAAAATCGCCGTAGACAACAGTCAACTTTCCCTAACAGATTCCATGTACAGCATAAGAGAAACCCAAAGAAGCACTTTGTGGCTCACTGAGTTTGCCTCTCATAGCACGGAAAAGTCTGATAAGATGCTCTGGGATTTCCCCCTCCTCCCTGAGTTCATATCTGTATCTTAGGATCTTGCCCTACTTGTAAAGGCAATAATTTGAAGGAAGGAGAGAACTAAGAGTGACAATTCTACCATATTTGCACAATATCAATGATGCACCTGCATTTTCAGTGACACCAGCACTTTAGAAATATACTAGTACCTGAAAATCTATGACCTATCAGACAGAGACTGACATCACTAAATCTCTTCTGGCAAGTCAAAGTTTAATATCTTTAGTGCATTCAAAATAATATTTTTAGTTACCCACTATATGTTAGGCTATCATCTAGGCACTGAGATACAAATGTGATCAGAATAGATAAAATCCAGGACATTACAGTGATTATATTTGAGGTGAGAAAGGCATCAAATACATAATAAATAAGATAATTTGAAATAAGTTAAGTATTCAAGATAATCAAAGAATATTGGAATAGAATATAACTGAGGCGAAGTGTGATATTTTAATTAGACTAAACATCAAAGTTCTGTCTAGGGAGGTGACACCTGAGCTGAGTGTCAACGTAAGATTGGACACAGTGACAGAGAAGTCAGTGTAGCCATATCAAGGGTTCAAGAATTATTGTGACCAAAAACTAGAGTCACTGGGCAAAGTATATTCAAATGGGAAACATCAGAAATATGTTTTCACCTCCTTAGTTAAATATATTCCTAGGTATTTTATTTTCTTTGTTGCTATTTTGAAGGGTATTGAGTCCTTAATTTGGTTCTCCGTTTGACTGTTATTGGCATATATGAATGCCTCTGATTTGTGTGTGTTGATTTTGTATCCTGAGACTTTACTGAATTCATTGATCAATTCCAGGAGTCGTTTGGTTGAGACCTTGG